>JAODAL010024801.1:0-59866 GCA_025379985.1 Phyllomedusa bahiana | reverse complement strand
TTGGGGTTTGCTAATTTTTTAGCTCGTCTGTAGGACAAGCCCCTTTTGCAGGACACACCCCCTGTGCTGTGTTTGGCTGTCTGCACTCTCTGCGCTCACTTCTCTCTGAGCTGTGTGAAAATGAAACTGAAACGATCTGCCTCAGCTTTCAGTGTTAGCTGTTGTCTGTGTCTATGTTCTCACGGTCACTCCATTCTGAGGTGTGTAATAAAGGCTGCCTGAGCTCTCTATGCTCCTCTCCCACTGATAGCTCTATGTGAAGGATCTGGGCAATCACTCAGTTTCTCTAGCTGATAGATTCACTCTCCCCTCATATAACACAGCCTTAAACACTGTTCCCCCTCTACCTCCTGTCTAATAAAAGAAGGGGTAGCATTTCTCACATCTGTTTCATCAGTTCAGGCTGTATGTATAACTGCTTACACCAATACAGGTGTTCTGGTTACAACGATTGCTTGTGCAGCCTGGGAGGGAGATGAAAACTCTTCAGGCATGAGAACTGACCATTGCAGGAGGTCTGCAGAGCTGTGAAATCCTCTCTCTCTCCCACTGCTCACAGAGAATGATGATGATGACTCAGCTGGAGAGATAGCACAAGATGCCTGTGAAAGCCTGTACTGGGAAAACCCCTTTAAGCTCCTTTTCAGTCATTTTTTCTACAGTAAGATATTGCTAAGATTTGAACTGCAACCTAATACGTGCCTCAAAACCCAGTAAGGGTGTATCCATGTGGCTCTATCATTGTAAATAATTTCTTCTACTAGATGTTGATGATACTAATATAATACAATATTTACAAAAATGTGAGGGGTGTACTCACTTTTGTGAGATACTATATATATGTATACATATACAGAACTTTTCATGGGACAACACTGAAGATATGACATTGATACCTGAATTTAAAATGAAATACATACATAACAGTGTTGATGCCAGCCAATTGTTGGAACATCTGCAATCCGCAACCAACGATAAGAGCACGTCGTGTCGGAGGGTAGATTAGCATTCTGTATATGACTGGTCCGCCTTAAAGAAACACAAAAGACAAAACAGGCAGTTGAATGCATGAGCTTATAGTATTTAGGTACTGTAAATCAATATGTTGCTCGTACGTCAAAATATCACACGGTCATTTGTGAAGTGAACATTGATTATTTTGCGACAATGGCAGATGCCAAGAGCTGGGATGTATCAGGCAGCAAACGGATAGTCAGTTCTTGAAGTTTTCTGTGTTGGAAGCAATAAAAATGGTGAGGCATAAGAATCTGAGCCACAGCATTGTCAAAAAGCAGATCTTGTATAATGCTTCTGGTATGCAATGGTTAGTACCTATCAAGTGTGGTCCAACGAAGGACAACTGCAAAACTGGCGACAGGATCACGGGTGCCCAAGCCTCAATGATAAACATGGGGAGCAAAGGCTAATCTGTCTGGTCCAATCCCACTAAAGAGCAATTGCAGCAAACATTGATGAAAAAGTTAACACTGGCAACGACAAATAGCATTGCAGCTTACTGAGTGTGCATTTCTAAAGCCACAGACCAGTTAAAGGGTAAAGGCTGACCTATTTCTACTGTTATAAAGGATCTACAATGGTCATTAGAGAATATAAAGTGGGCAATGGAGAAATATAAGAAGGTGACCTGATTTTCTGAATGACATTTTATTTTACATCATATGGATGGTCAAGTGCACAGAGAATGCACTAGAGGCAAATCATTGAAAGCACTGTGATTCTTGGGCCAATGTTATGCGAAGTACACTTCACCCTTCGTGGCAATACAATTCCCTAATGGTAATACCTCATTTAGCAAGATAACACATCCTGCCACACTGCAAAATTGTTCAAGGACCAGGACAGAGCTCAGGGTGTTAACTTGGACTTTAATTTCCCACATCTCAATTCAATGAAGTATATAGGTTTTTCTGAGAAAATACTTCTGATTCATGGAGGCCCCACTTTACAACTTACAGGACTTAAAGGGAACCTGTCACATAGATTATGCTCCCCTTGCTGAGGACAGCACAAGCTAGTGACATCCAGCACGGTGTCCCTTACTCTGTAAGATGCTGTAGTTTCAGAGCATTTACTGCTCAAATCTGGCAGTTTGCTGCCAGAAAAGAGCAAGTGTTAGCCTCGCCCACCCACAGCTAGCTCCACCCACCTGCTTCTTATTCACAGATTTCTACCTATTCAAAGTAAAAGGTTGAAACAGCTGTGAGTGGGTGGGGCTAGCCACAGTTGGGCGCGGCTAATACCTACTCATGAATTAAGCAAACTCCTCTGTGGCACAGCAGGTTGTAAACTGCCAGATTTGAGCATTAAGGCTATGTTCCTACCCCGTTTTGGGTCTGTGTGAATATACGCCTTTAGATGTGTGTTTGGGTCCGTCTAGAATTATATTTGCTGTAAGAGCATACCTATGATTAAGTTAAGCTCCTTCAAAAATTATCAACCTATATAAGCACACTTAATCACTTAAAATACAGAATTGATCCTCTACATTTATTGGGCGATTCAGGGATCAAACACCTGTTGGAAATTTTGACACTAAAGGGGTATTCTCGTTTCAACATTTGGCAGCTGTATATACTGGTTGCTAAGCAGGCTTGTGAAATGGAGAGGCGTGTTTCTCCTCCCAGCGGGGAGTGTCTTCTCTCTCTGCAGACATGCCCCAAAGTGTGCAAGTAAGAATTCATTCTGTGAGAGTCGGGAGAAGGGAAAGGTTCTCAGTTGTCGTTGGAAGTGAAAAGCTAAGTGTAACTCCATAGTGTATATCTACATTTCTCGCTCTCTCTACATACTTTGTAATTAGAATGGGCATTTGATATTCAGGACTCTGGGAAAGATGGGTGATTTTTTTTTCTCTGTCTCTCACAGTGATATATCCTGTACATTATTACACCTCTGACCTCTACAGATCTGCAGAACAAAATTATATGCTTCATCTGTTTGTTTACATGGAACTGCACATGATCTCTATCTGTGCTGCAAAACCCTGCACGCATACGTCACACCTACCTATGCTTGCTGTCACTGACAAATCTCTCTCTCTTGTCCGTGCACACATCCCCCTCCGCCTGTTTCTTCCATCTCCTTCATACGCACGTTACCTATCACGACCGGGAGTGGGGCGTAACCCAACCGGAGCTCTCACTTCATTCCCAACCAATAAACAAACAGCCCCTTCTCCTAAACCATAGCACTTTGCTTATGGTAACCAAGGACAGACATGCTTACATTTTTGGTACCCTCCTTTTTAACTATGATCTTCGTAGCGGGAAAACCCCTTTAAGCTCCTTGTTACAAATCAGCAGGTTGGGCAAAAAGTACTGAAAAACTGAACAGTTGGACATGTGCCTTCTAAAGTTCAGAGATGGTCTCATTTAGTGCATTTAAAAAAATGTTGAAGAAATGTTACGTTCATCCTGAAATTTCAACCAAAAGCCAAACATTCCTAACTTTTTGTGCATAGTGTATGTCTGCTATACTTATGAGTAGGTATATAGGACTTTCCCCTACATGATAAAACAAGACTCTTTGTCTCCAGCAGGAACTGAAACATGATAAGAGAAATATTCAGTAGAAACTGAAACATGTAAAAAACAAAATGTGAATTGATTTAAATGAACAATGTACCTCTTATATAACACAGCAGGTTCAAGCTTGGTGAAAAAAACATGAATCCATGGAGCTGTTGTCTACAGTGATGGAGCCGATTTGTATATAGACTGTTTTCATGGTTCCCGGGTGCCAATTGAATATTTGAATGCAACTGTATTTACAAATCAGGAGGGTTTCCTTTCTGACTAGTAACCCATCACCCCATAATAATGTGTTCAAATACATTTTTGATAAAAGTTTTATATCCTGAGACAATTGTTGATCTGGATTCTAAATATACAATATCTTGAATGCAACGAGAATACGTTATGTTCACTATCATACTAGAGAATACAAATAACCATTCCACATTGGCATTTGGATTTTAATGAATATGAGAAAAAAACATTATGCAATAACCTATGTAAACCCTAATACCCTTGACGGCATGGAGATATGAAACAGATCATGAATATTTTTTTCTTAAAAACAACCGATTTATGTGTAAAATCAAGGTAGCTGTATGTTGCTTAGCAACTTCATCAATTCAGAAATGTGTCACTCTCACACATCTTGTCTGGCGCCCTGGCATCCTTACACTGGCTGCATGAGACCCTTATAATTAGAGTGAATAGAGTCCAGCCTTAAATGCATGCTCAAACATAACGTGATTAAACTGTGCCCTAGACACTTTTATTTTTTTCATGTATAAAGCATAGCCGTAGTGCATTTTAAATGTTCCACTAGTTTAATATTTGCATGGGTTTTAGTGCTGGTTATTTGCTGCTGTATTTGGTGTTTCAGAATCTGGCTGCCACCGTACTCCTGCGTCATGCCGCTTTGCTGTGAGTCACATACTTGTGAACTTTTGCAATTTTAAATTGCCAGTAGTGCCAATTGTCATTATTAATGACTGCATTGGCACCTTGTGTTTTATGAGAGATCCTCCCTCCAATACTCAAGAGCAGTAACCGCTTTCCTGTTATCTACTAGGTTGTCTGTTCTTGATTCTCCATTTAGGCTACGTCTACACAGCAATGTTATGATGCCGTCCAAAATCCAACGGCATATAGCTAATAGCACCGCTCCTGCTGCGACGTTTCGGAAGATTTTACTTCCTTTTTTAAGCAAGGAAAAAGGAAGTAAAATCTTCCGAAACGTCGCAACAGGAGCGGAGTCCTAACAGAATGCTTATGGACTTATGAATACAAGTCTATGCAGGGGCATCACCAGGTTTTTATGACTGTTTAAAATTGTTGCACTATGGTTGTGTTGTAACATTTTGCTACATTTATTGAAGATAAATGAAATTTAAATAATGTTGAGCCTTGATGATTTTTTTTAAATAAGTGGACTAATAGCGGTTAATAAGAAGGAAACCTCTTACCAAGGCAAAAGCACTGGTGTTTGCTTTTTTAATAATAGAGCAGCAACTTCTAAAGAAAGTACATCTACCCGTCTGCTGCTTGCAATGATCTTTGTACTTCTTTTGCCATGACTTGTATACTTTTTAAGTACACTGCTCAAAAAGATAAAGGGAACACTTAAATAACACAATGCAACTCCAAGTCAATCACACCTGAAACGGAGAAGAGATGGAAATGATAGGCAATTAGCAAGACAACCCCTATAAAGGAGTGGTTCTGCAGGTGGTGACAACAGACCAGTTCTCTGACCTCATTCTTTTCGGCTGTTGTTTTGGTCACTTTTGCATTTTGTCATTGCTCTTACCCTGAGAGGTAGCATGAGGCGGTATATACAACCCACAGATGTTGCTCAGGTAGTGCAGCTCATCCAGGATGGCACATCAATGCAAGCTGTGGCAAGAAGATAGCGGTGTGTCTGTCAGCACAATGTCCAGGGCATGGAGAGATAGCCGGAGACAGGCCAGTACACCAGGAGATGTAGAAGGGGGCTGTAGGAGGACAACAACCCAGCAGCAGGACCGCTATCCCCATCTTTGTGCAAGGAGGAACAGTGCCAGAGCCCTGCAAAATGACCTCCAGCAGGCCACTAATATCCATGTGTCTGCTCTGTCAGACTCCATGAGGGTGATATGAGGACCCGACGTCCACAAGTTGGTGTTATGCTTACAGCCCAACACTGTGCAGGGCGATTGGCATTTGACAGAGAACAAAAAGATTCGCAGATTTGACATTGGCCCTCTGTGTGCTTCACAGATGAGAGCAGGTTCCCAATGACCATGTGACAGACATGACCAAGTCTTTAGATGGCGCGGAGACCATTCTGCTGCCTGCAACATCCTCCAGCATGTGGGTTTGGTATTGGGTCATGGCGTGGGCGAGGCATTTCATTGGAAGTCTGCATGTGCTAGCCAGAGGTACAGGGATGAGATCCTCAGACCCACTGTGAGACCATATGCAGGTGCATTGGGCCCTGGGTTCCTTCTGATGCATGACAATACTAGGCCTCATGTGGCTGAAGTGTATCAGCAGTTCTTGTATGATGAAGGCATTAATGCTATGGACTGGTCTGCTAGTTCCCCAAACCTGAATCCAAACGACCACATCTAAGACATCAGGTCTCATTCCATCCACCAACGCCACATTACACCTCAGACTGGCTGATGCTTTAATCCAGGTCTGGGAGGAGATATATAGTATAATAATGCTCACCTAGTACTATATTTCTGACAAAGCAGAGGTCCATCATGTGTTGCCCAAATTTTCCACAAAAGTAACATTGCCTAACCATGTGTACCGTAGAAAAAATCTCTGAGGGAAGACACGGGCACTCAGGTTGGCACCATCATTGTACACTGGAGACCTGCACTCTAGTATGCTACAGGCATATTATTTACTCTGGACCTGTTTATTTGATTGTGGTCATTGGGTTGTAGATCTGGGAATTGTAGCATATTTCTCTACTACTATTTAAAGGGAACCTGTCCCATAGGTTGTGCCCCCTTTGCTGAGGGCAGCACAAGCTAGTATCAGACCTGCTGTTCCCAGCACTGTGCCCCTTATTCTGTAAGATGCGGCAGTTTTAGAGCATTTACCCCTTAAATCTTATTCATGAGCAGGTGTTAGCTCCATCCACCAAATGCTAGCCCCGCCCACTGACAGTTATTCACAGGTTTCTACCTATTCAAAGTAATAGGGTTGTCAGTTGAGGTGGGCGGGGCTAGCCTCCGATTGGCCAGGTTTGAAAAAAACTGACACTCTGAAGGACTCTTCGAATGACTCTTCTGGCTGAAAACTGCAGATTTGAGCATAAAATACACAAAAACTACAGCATCTTACAGAATAAGGGACACCGCGCTGGAAACAGCATGTCTGACAATAGCTTGTTCTTTCCTCAGCCAAGGGGGCAAAAACTATGTGACAAGTTTTCTTTAATGTTTAGGAGGCTGCAAAAGTAGAGATTTTTATTTTGTAGAAGATCACAGATATGAAATAAAGCAATGTTTGTTTCATAGCTAACTGACTGATTGAAAAATTCCATAAAGGGATATTACCATCAGAAAGGAGTATTTTTGTCAGAATCTGTATTCCTGGGAACCTTTTTTTTTAGAATTTTTTGGCTACTTTTTTTATTTAGACGGTTCTATGCAATTGAAAATTACATATAAAGTATTGCCGTTCTCCAGCAGTGTGATTGACAGCGATAGATAAGATTAGACTAGAGCACTAGGTCATTAGGCAATGACTAGAAATACATGTAAGAAAAATAGGTTAATCTTTTTCTGCACTGGGAAGGCGGTTTCTTAACATTTATCAGGTGCCGCTGAAACTAATTACACTTCTCAAGCCATAACTGGCCTAGAATAGGGACTACCAAGCAATCCTCTCACTACTGTGCCATCAGAGTTCACATAAGCAAAGTCATAGAGAGTAATGTACATATGAGAATTTAAAAAATATTTATATTTAAAAAAAAAACAAAAAACAACCACCCGATTTTAAAAATAAATAAAATCGATATAATAGTCGCATACTGCTTGTCAATATATGGTAGTAAACGGTTTTAATTAATGGCATGTATTGTTCCAGATCAGGTACAGGAAATAATATGAAATTATAGACAGCAAAAAAAAAAATTATTAAAAAACACAAAGTGCTCTGCTTATCTGCCTTGGGCCTTTATGACAGAATAAAATTGTTTGAGGCATGGACTCAACAAAGGGTGAGCAATATTTGACATCAAGCCAATTCAAATTTTGTCAAAAAGCAGATGACAAACCAGTTATGTTGGATACAGTTGTTTCCACCAATTAATTTCCTTTGTTCTCACTTTGCTTTTAAGGCACATTGGTTCAAGATCTCTATCCTGGCACTTTGACATCTTTCTTAGTCTACCAATACGTTTTCCTTTTATAACCTTCCTATTTTACACTACAAAATTTTAACCCCTTAAGCCGAACGCCTGAAAATTAGTTAATGACCAGAAATTTTTTTTAGTTCTTGCCTCCTTGTGTTTCAACAGTTGTAACTTTTTTTTATTTTTTCAATGACGCAGTTGGATGAGGCCTCGTTTTATTCAGGACAAGTTGTACTTTATGGGGTTTAAGTTTAAGTTTAAGTTCACTTAGAAATTATGGCAGAATTTAACAATTTTTTTAACTTTTTTTGTTTTTTTACATTTTTTTTACACCATTCACAAACCACACTTAATAACTTGTAAGATTAATTCTACAGGTTATTACGGTTGTGTGGATACCTAATATGTGTAGGTTTGTTTTGTGTGTTTAATGTATGCACAATTATTTTTTATTACATATTTAATTTTATTTTATTTTTTTTTTTATTCTGGACAGCACACAGTGTGTCCTGGTCACTGGCTTCATATACAGACAGCTCTGGGGCCACTCTAGGTCCCCAAGGCTGACTGTGCAGCCGTTCCCCGAGCTCTGTCGGGAGATCGGGTGTTCTGATCACCTGACAGAGCAGGGGAACCCTTTGATTGCCCTGCGGTAACGCACCGCCGCAATCAAAGGGTTAAAGCACCGGGTTGCGGAGGTTTCCTCAGCTCCCCTATGCTCACAGGAGCTGCTCTGGCATCGGGGTTGTGTAGTACATCCCCGATCCGAGCGCAGTTGCCCCCTAGGTCTGCAGCAACGCCAAAAGACGGTGCGCGGTCGTAAAGGGATTAAACACTCCTCCTAACAACCAACATCTCTTACCACATTCTGTGTTGAATTTCCGTTTGGAAGGAGTTTTATGATCTTTTTCAACTACCAACTCTCATATCAGGACTATATTCTTTAATTTACCAAGTCCAACAAGCACTTTAAAGGCTATAGACACCTTTGACATGAAAGCTGATTACAGGTTAGTGGTTATTTTCAGGTAAAAAAAAACCTTTTATAATTTATAGCCCCTAATATTCCTTTTGCAGCCTGCTTTTATTTTCAGATGTTACAGTGTTTGCCATGAGTTTTTGTTTTAAACTTTTAAACATCCTAATTGATTCTCCCACAGAAAACTGAAAACAATTTACTTTTATTTGTTTGACATATGTTTGAAGCCATGATGTTCAGCTATTAAACATTGCTTCAGTGTTTTATGTCATACCTGTGACCTGTGTATTTACTACAAAAGTAAAAAAAACAAAAAAAAAAAACCTAAATCCTAATATCCTTAGAATGTAATGACACCTTAGGCTGTGTCTACACAGCAATGTTAAAATGCAATCCGGCGGATTTTAAAACCGACCAGAAAAAATCCATGCTGTATAGATTATAGCACGGATTTTTCATTGTGGATTATACAGCGCTGTGTACCGTCCGGAAATCAGCCGGGTGTTCGGGAGTCGCACTAATAGACATTCATTACTCGCGCTGTATATTCGCTGCAAGTAATTGACATGTCATTTATCTCCCCGCACATACAATACGATAGGATTGTACGAGCGGGGAGAGGAGGCGTAATCCATAGTTCTCTATGAGAACTGTGAATTACCGTAATTTCGGCATCTCGCTCGTATTAGAGTGCAAATATGACACAAGATGCGTGCCGAAATTTGCACGTGTGTACATATCCTTAGGTTACAGTTACATGGCACTTACAAAATAACGGTCATATTATCCGACCAATATTTCGTCGTTTTTTTTAATGTAAAGAGGGACAGTTTTGTGGATTCAGTTGTCTCCCTTTACATTGAACAGTTCATGTTCTGCCTGGAAACAAGGATGAAAAATTAACATGTTCTAAGTTTTCTAGACATCAGAAAATCTGAGTTGTGTAGACTACAGCTTAGATTTTCTATTAAGGTCTATGAGGATGTTTTACAGTCTGTTTATAGGCTGTTTTCAAATCCAAAAACAGTCTGAAAATCTGACCGAAAAACCAGTCACATGTGGACATACCCTTAATTTTCGTAAAGGGTTGTGAAAGAGTCCAACCTGGAGCTGTACAGCAGTCAATCCTGCCAAAAATCTAGAGCTCTCTGGTATGATCAACACTGGGATAGGATGTGAACTGCTTGACAGCAAGCACTTCAAGGAAGAAACCACAAGGCAACACTAATTATAGTTCTGTATTACAGACTGTGTACAGAAGGGTTCATTTTGGATGCTTCCACCATTTCAGTTGTGACTCACAGCAGCTTCACAGCCATATATCTGGTACAAATGTACAGTAGGCAGCATCCCTAATTAGTTGTCATAAGATGTATGCACAGATGAATTAACAGTCAACAAGGAGTTGGGGTCCATTTGGAGCTTTGTGCATTAATGTCCTGGGGACATAAAAGCTCAGTGCATGTCAGCGCAGTAGGGGTCATCTAATTTAGACATCTAATGTACTTGCTACTATCACTAACCTGTATTGACATCTTGATGTACATAATGTACGAGTTTCCCAAGAGAGAGAAGACCCAAAGCAAATTGACTTATTATACTCTGTGTGCTTGCTTTAAAGAGAACCTGTCACATAGATTATGTCCCCCTTGCTGAGGACAGCACAAGCTAGTGTCAGACCTGCTGTTTCCAGTGCTGTGTCCCTTATTCTGTAAGATGCTGTAGTTTTCGAGTATTTAATGCTCAAATCTGCAGTTTTCAGCCAGAAAAGAGTCATGAAAAGAGTCAGTTTTTTTCAAACCCCGCCCATCTGAGGCTAGCTCCGCCCACCTCAACTGATAAACCTATTACTTTGAATAGGCAGAAACATGGGAATAACTGTCGGTGGGCGGGGCTAACACCTGCTCATGAATAAGATTTGAGCATTAAATGCTCTAAAACTACAGCATCTTATAGAATAAGGGACACAGTGCTGGAAACAGCATGTCTGACACTAGCCTGTGCTATCCTCAGCAAGGGGGGCATAACCTATGTGACAGGTTCCCTTTAAAATATGCTTTGTATGCTTATTTTATACATGCACACACATATACATACACACAACATATCAGTTACATACTATATTAATTCATTTTTAATTCATTCAAAATGCAATTAAAGGTGTTTTTTTGCTTTATTTGTATAATATTTAGCAAGGACACTGTACTTACTGGTGGGTTGCATCCTTGTTTGTTACCATCCTTTTTACCCACTGTGAAACAAAACATTTCCTAATTCAAGATTTAAAGTTGATCTTTTCTCATAGGATTTCTTGCTTGTGTTTTTGAAATTATTTCTCAGTGTGATAGACCTAATATATGTCACATGGTTTAATTCCCTGCAATAGAGGCGGGTCTACAATTATTTAAAAGCCCCATTTATTAACATCTGATAGAGCTCCATCTAAAATCTAACAAAATGTCAATGGCTATTAACAATGTTGTGACGGGATCCGTCGGCTGAGTGCTCATCACTTAAAAGGAATGACCAGTGGCTTTTGGTGGTGTTTATAGTTGCTACATTAATGCGGCAGATGGCAGGAAGAAAACAGATATGTGGAAGGGGAAAAAAAGGGAATATCTATGATTAGAGAAAACATGCTGTTTTCTTCCAAAAACATCACAGCTTTTGCCCACAAGTTGCATGGCATCGAGCTTGGCTCAATTCATGTCACAGTTCATAGACAGGTGAGGTGTTTCGGAAGCAAGCAACCAGGTTTTCCTAATCCTGACAACCATTTTAAAACTCCAGGGTATCTCTTCTGCATTATATTTTACAAAGAATTTGATGTTTAAAAATATTTTGTATTGTGTGTCATACAAAAAACGATTAATGACAGGATTAATTAACCAATCAGATTTTTGGAGGTTGGCCAACATTTGAACAATTGGCAGCATTTGTATATACGTTGAATTGCAGCTGATTTATTCATCTTTGGTTGTTCTGCTGTTGCTTGGAGTAGAATACACTTGTGCTATAAATACAGAGTGTTCCATATCAATTCATATGAGATAATGAAACACGACAATGCATCAACACATATGTAGTATGGAAAACAAGAGGAATTTCTTCACTTTATGTGTTCTGACCACATTTACCATTTAGTTTACTAGTACCAGCATAGAATAGAATGTATAGAAGTAAATCATTTAAAGATTGTATATTTAATATATAAGGAAGCTGGGAGGAATCAAATCAGTCAGAACTTGCTTGACTCTCAAGACAGTTTTTTTCTTGATGGAAGAAATGTTTAAGCTATTTCCATGTTGGCATTCTTGAATGTATAACTTTTTCATTTTTGTGTCTACATGGGTGCATGAAGGCTTTTTTCGCAAGACGAGTTGAACTTTCTGTGTGTACCATTTATATCCATCACCATTTGACAGTTTCTTAAGAGACTGATATAATTCTAAGTAACTGCAAGCAGTATGTTGCTGAGCACCTTAAAATAAACCTTTCTAGAGGTTGTTTGGTTAGAAAAAAAAAAACATTTTTCAAAGCTCTATTTGGGAATTTGAAATTATTCAAGCAGTTTCAAAACAGCCAGTCTTATGGGGTGCTTCCAGTATGCAGTAGTTGGTACCTACAAAAAGTGGTCCCAAAAAAGAACAACCGGTGAATCAGCAACAGGGTCATGGGTGCCTAAGACTCACTAAGCATTATGGGAAAGGAGCTGAGAAGCTCAAGCGTGTGGATGTAACAAATCCTCAATTTGCTTCTGAATCTTTAAAAAAAAGGGGATATTAGCCAAGCCAGTATCCCTCATATACAGACAGTTGTTTCAGGGTTTTGCCCCTCATCAGTGCCTAGCAGAGCGATACTGGTTGGCTGGGTGGGAGGCAATGAGTGGCTCAGAAAGGGGAATATCTCTCCTTAGGGAAAGCACCCTGTAGGGTGTAGAGTTTTGAGATTGCCTTTTTGCCCTCTACTAAGTATCTTCATATCACAAGGCATTATGGGAAAGGAGCTGAGAAGCTCAAGGCTCTCTATTGGATGTAAAAAATCCTCAATTTTCTTTTGAGTCATAGAATCTTTAAGAAGCAAAATGGATATTAGCCAAGCCAGTATCAATCATCTACAGACAGCTGTTTCGGGGTTTTGCCCCTCATCAGTGCAGAGGGCGCTTGAGCTTCTCAGCTCCTTTCCCATAATGCCTTGTGATATGCAGATGCTTAGTAGAGGGCAAAAAGGCAATCTCAAATCTCTACACACCTATATGGTGATTTCCCTAAGGAGAGATATCTCCCTTTCTGAGCCACTCATGGCCTCCCACCCAGCATCACTCTGCTTAGTGATGCTGGCTGGCTAAGGAAGCTTTTTAGGAAACTTTTGTGTGTGACACCATGAGTCAACAATATTGACCTTTCTCACATTGTTCTAATTTTCTGATATCTGGAATTTGGGATTTTCATTAACTGTTCGCCATAATCATTCACATTATAAGAAATAAGCACTTGAAATCTGTGTCTAATGAGTCTATGCAATATATGGGTTTCTTTATTTGACTTAAACTAAGGAAATAATGTAACCTTTCAATGATATTCTAATTTTTTGAGATGCACTTGTATTCCTTTATCTAAAGACCTGATCCTTACTTATTCTCTACTATTTTATAATGAAAGGGATTAAAAATAGAGCACGTTAAATTATACTGGCTACTAATATTCAATACTAGAGATAGCCCAACTGTCTCCTTAACATATAATTATAAACAGAACCTACAATCCTGTTGTTGACATATTCATATTTAATTGAACAATGGAAAACTCATTTTAACAGAATTAAAGGGGATGTATCGCTTCCTTAGTTGGGCTGATTCATACTGCTCTCAGCTTCTCAACTCTAGAAATGCAGGGGCGTTTCTTCCCCTCCCAGCAGGGTGACATCATCCCCCCTTCACTGTTATGCTGGCTCCCTTCCCACCCCACCCCCCTCTCTGAGTCACATGTCACTGTGTCTCCCCTATCATCTTATTTTGTAAGAGCGGGCATACATACCACAGGCGGGCATTCAATCTAGACTAAAGCACGGATCTTTCTCCTCTCACAGCTGGAGATGTGTTAGTTGAATCCAGCTTCTATGAACGGCACAGATCTCCCTTCAATGCGGGAGAGAGGCGGGGAAATTGACACACAATTGTGCTGTTTCCTGATTGTAGAAGCCCTGCAATGTTTTTCTGTTTTCTGGCTGTGCAGAGTGAAATGTGCCGGTCCCTTACCTGAGTGAGAGAACAGGAATGCTGCTCCTGTGAATACGACCAGGGGCCGAACAAAAATGAAAAATGAGCTCTCAGCTAGTGAAATGCAAGGAGGGATCTGACCAGCACTGGATATCAGTGTAAAAAGAAGATAAGGAAAACTGTGAATACAAGACAGCTTTGCTAATGACATCTAATAGCAAAGTTGCTTGTTTTCACTGTCCCCTTATTCTGAAGGCCATTTAATGAAATGATACAACCCCTTTAATGAAGGTTAGGTTTTAATTATGTATTGCCTTTCTCAATTGTCTTATTCTCTCTCCACATGTGAAATAGATAACAAATGGAAGTGTACAACTAATGGAATTGCTTAAAAATACAACAAATTCTTGTTCAATAGTGCTATGCATATCTTGTGTACTATTTTCTAATTCTGGCACTATTTAAAGTGGATCTATCCCTGTAGTATGCTTCCCCCGTTTTGGGTGCTTTCACATGGTGTGTTTTTGGTACATTTTTTGATGCTTTTTTGTGTGTTTTTTGAAGAAACGCACAGTAATTTGTGCTGTGCATTTCAGCAAAAAAAAAAAAACACACCAAAAATGCACCTTGTGAAAGCACCCTTAAAGATAACTTGTCACATAGTTTATTCCCCCCTTGCTGAGGACAGCACAAACTAGTGTCAGACATGCTGTTTCCAGCGCTGTGTCTCTGATTCTGTAAGATGCTGTAGTTTTTAGGTATTTGTGCTCAAATCTCATTTTTAGCGGGAAGATCGAAGAGCCCTTTTTTTAAAACCCCCGCCATCTGAGGTCCCCCCGTCCACCTCACAACCGATTAACCTATTACTTTGAATAGGTAGAAACATGTGAATAATTTCCAGGTGGGCGGTGCTAGCCTTTGGTGGGTGGGGCTAACACCTGCTCAAGAATAAAATTTAAGCATTAAATACTCAGCATCTTACAGAATAAGAGACACAGTGCGGAAAAGCATGTCCCGTCACTGCTTGTGCTGTCCCACCAAAGGGGGGCAAAATTTTGTAACGGGGTTTCCCCTTTAAAAGGGTGCAGGTTATGGAGACAGGTGCATTGTCTTGATTATGTATCGACTGTAATTACAAGAGGAATGTTCCCCACTGCCTCTTGCCTTATGTTGTCCCAATTGTATCTTTCTCTGACTCCAATTTAATAATTGGTTATCACCCTATTAAATATACTCGCATCACTTCTGGCATTTCTTCTACTTATTGCTCAGGAAGAGCCATCATGTGTGTTTTATTCTATGCATGTTTTGTTTAGCATTTGTATTATGTATATTAGAGTAAAATGATGGTACTTTACATGAAAATACTATCATATGCACAAGACCATAGAGCTTGCATGCTTCTGGGTATCACTACAGTTTCACCTGCCAGTTTCTGTGCAATTACTGGAAATAGCAGGTCAGAATGATGAGTGGAAAAAAAGTCGCGGGAGAAATTCAATGACGTCTAATATCAAAAACAGGAGACACAGCATGTATATTGCATTACAACTGATAAAAGTACAGTCACTCCAGTCATTACACACTGCAATACGAAGATAAAGCTAAGTGGACAAATAGAACGTACGTGATCATAAAATGCACTTTGCTGCAGAATTGTTAACACTGCCAACAAATGTCCCTCATGGTTTTCTTAATATTATGCCACGGATATATTTCACTACTAGTTGCTAGGATACACCACAAAGGGGATTCTGTTTTCTCATAGACAGTGATGAACTAAGTGGTGACATACTTTGCTTCAAATTGTTGAGAAGCAAGTTCTGCCCTTAATGTGAAAATCTTTGTAAAATGAATTTACCCAGATGTAATACAGCTACAAGCTTTTGATAAATAGGTCTTTAAACCAAGATCATTGGAAATGAAAAAGGTCACATACACTAGAAGCAATATCATGTCCACAGTTGTAGCTTCTCATTACCTTCACGCATTTTTTAATTTCACGTTAGTCCTATTTTGGGGCTGCAACAGCTACAAAATGGCTACTTCACTGGGATCTTACGGGTGATGGATACCACTGTATGGTGTCCAAGTAAAATAAAATAAAAAGCAGCACCAATGACTCCTCACTTATCTCAGTTCAGAGCTCAACACACCGCCATAATGGCAACACTTGTAAATGATCCAGTGAGGTTCTGAGGGTAAAATCTCTCTCTATTGTATAGGAATTTCAGGAGTAAAACATGTTCACAGACACCCGCTACATGTTTCAGACCACACGGGTCCTTCTTCACAGCCATAATGATCACCATAATGGTTCAGTCCTCACCGATCACAATAGTCTACAAAAAAGATGCATCAGCATCTCCAAAAAGGTTCTTCTTTTGTTCTATTTCCATTAGAGGTATACAGGGCACCTTTTTATATACCTATGATGGATTATAAGTAAAAGAACAACCGTTTTTGGAGATGCCAATGCCTGACCCTAGTCTTTTTCCTAGACTGTATGAATCAGTCACAGGCATCAGAACAGTTTGAAGCTGCCAGGAAGCATTCAATGGACACTTGTAAAAACATAAACCACATGGTATGCTATTTTTTATCTTACAATTAACCACTATAGGTGTCTGTCATATGTAGATGTTTAGCGAGTATGCCAGGTGTTCTTCCAGCATACATGGTAAACTCGCATCACAAACAGCAGCTTACACCAAATAATCATTTACATCGTCTACACTTAGGACCACATGTATGAAAACTGTCTAGGTCTAAAACTCACTTTGTTGCCCATAACAACCAGAGCGCCCCTCTCATTTCTCCAGAGTACTATATGAAATGAAAGGGGCGCTTTGGTTGGTTGCTATGGGCAACAATGTGAGTTTTAGATCTGGACAGTTTTCATACATGTTGCCCTTAATGTTAAAAATAATAATAATAATACTATATATAAATATAACTCATTCATATTGGTGACATTTCCGCCAAGTGCATAAAAGTCTCAAAATGTCAATAAATTTTGTCCAAACAGGAATATTGACATTGATGACTTCAGCAGTCCAGCTATCCAAATCAGCAAACCTCAAATGTGTTCATGTAAACCATTTTTGTGGTTTTAAAATACATTTAATGTTGACATGGTAAGTTATACTGGATTTAACAAATAAATGTTATGGGTGTCAAAGTATGAAGATGTAAAACTACTTTTTTTTCTTCTCTTTTAGACAACATTTCTGTCAATGGAAACTAAATAAGCACTAATTTTTTATGACAAGCTGTAGCTTTTATTGGCTTAAAGGTACATATAACTTGATCACTATTTGATTTTTAAATTCAAAAAAGCTTTATTGAATCATACAAATGGTAAAAAACATTGTGCCATCATCAAATCAAGAAACAAAAAAGAAACAAGTTGCAAAGACGTCTAGCCAATGCAATGAAGGCACATTGCAGAAAAAAAATAGCCAAGTAAATATACCATAAGTAATTATACAAGTGGCTGATTATGTGGCTAATAAAATGCATGAGCATAACATAAACCTGGGAAACAGATACGCTCTACAGAAAGAGTATGAAAAAAAAAAAGGAAACGTAGTTTATTGCACTAATACTAAAAAGAAAACAAGCAATATGGTTAAACAATCCAAAGTGACTTTTGAGAGTCCAAAAGAAATTAGTCAGCTTTGACCTATAAGCAACAAAAAAAAAAAAAAAAAAAAAGGGAGGGGGAGGAAGGGTGGGAGGAAAACGCTTTTGTTTCCCTAGGGGACTTGAACAAATTATGCTTCAATACCTGTAATACTATGTAATGCAAATCTATTGTCAAATTACAGGCAGTCCTCAACACCGTTCCGACTTACATCTGTCCCCTAGTTACAAATGGAGACTTATGGGACATGCTGGCACTTATAATTCCATGTTCCACAGTAGATAGTAGCTGTGGAAAGACAAGTTCCAGCATGCCACAGCAGCACATGAGGTGAAATCTTCTTAGCAGGGGCACAGACAGCAAAAGAAATGTAAAAACCCTTCCCTGCACTATCCAAAACATTTACATTTAATACATATACCTGTTCCGACTTACTTACAAATTCAACATAAGAACAAATCTACAGTCCCTATCATGTTCGTAACCTGGGGATGCCTGTACTAACTTTCTACTACACCCGCCCTCTGGCAGTTGTTCACCCCAGACCAGTGATGACAACCAAGCAGCACCTGGCAACTGGATGACCAGGGGTGAAGGACAACTCTCTCCGTCTGGCTAACCTCTCAGAAGCTATAGCATTTAAAAAGCTAAAAACAGCAAAAATCGACATTTACTGTGTGTATTTAAACAGTGTAAGGGTATGTTGAAACGGCTTATTATCTTGTGTAATTGCGCGTATTTCGCCGTGTATTGTGCTTAATACGCGGCAAAATGCCTGCAATTATGGTAATTCATAGCTCTCACAGAGAGCTTTGGATTACGCGTTGTCCCCCCCGCGCTTACAATACGATTGTATTGTACGTGCGGGGAGAGAATTGACATGTCTATTGTTAGCGGCGCTGACAAAGTTGGCCCCACCGTGCTTTGGAATTACGCGCTAATCAGCGCATGGTTCCAAAACACCCGGCATACTGTGGCGTGTACTATACGCGCCGCAATAAGCCGTGTGAACAGACCTAGCACCCACCACACATGGAGCTGGCTCAGCTCCCGAGTCTGCCCTATACTGCGTTAGCACACGTCCACCCTTCATATACAGATGAAGTTGCCAAAGGGTTAATAAATACATTTAAAAACCAATTATAGGGGTTGTGCAGATTAAGTAGGCAGCGCAACTCCTATTCTGAGGTTGCCTATAATATTGCAGCTCAGCCCAAATAAATGCCATTGAGCTAAGAAGTTAAGCCTTATACATCCCACATTCAGGTGTGGTTCTGATTTTGGACTGTTTTTCTTATCCTATACAGTGCTTTTAAGCATGTCCCATCTGATAAGGTCTTCTTCAGAGATTTACTGTAACTCTTCTCAACTGGAAACAGAAGCAATGCTTGTCTACCACAACTGAGCTTTCCATAGAGAATATTCCATGTACTTATATGAGATTTTTGCTGGCCCCTCCTTATTGCTATATTACTATAAAGTTGTCACAGAGCTATTTCCACAATCTAAGCACTAAAGATTTGGTTCTGCCAACCATCCCTGTAGACGTAAATAGAAAATCCGGCCAGTAGTTTACACCACACAGTTTTCTACTGGGTAATTTTTCACACCGCCGACGTTACAAAAAACTCGGAACATGGATAATCTTCCATCCAGTTTTCGAGCAGAAGGTGTGCTATTCAATTGTAAAAAAAGATAGCAAAATCCCATACAAAAGACGATAAAATACTGGACAGATTCTTAAAGAGGTTGTCTCACTACATTGATTCATCTTACCTCAGTCCTGTTTTCTTGGTTTCACTTCCACTAGGCTGCAGTAGAAGCCAGGTCTGTAGCTATAGCAACTAGTGCTATCAGGATAGATCAAACAGGTTTGTAGCTATAGCGACCTGAGGAGCTGATGCAGCCCATACAAGAGAGGATATTTCAGAAAAGGTAGGATACTGTTAATGGACATATATTGCAAAGTAACTTGTTTTTGCAAGATCATTAACATAAAAAATTTTGTAGAAAATAAAAATCCACGAAAAGGGGGGACCCCTTGACCAAAAAGTCATAAAACCCAAAATCTAACAACACATGATATCATCTGTTTTTCACAAGCACAAAAATATCCTTGTACACAGAGTTTGCAGAACTGCTATCTGAACACTTAGGCAAAAGTATGGCAGAATTTTTTTATAGACCTATCTTATAAAAAAATAAGTCTGGTGTGTGATAGAAATGTAACCTTTTATTAAGCATTCCAATCTATAACCTAGTAATGTCATTTACAATATCTATCAGATGCTACTTTCAATACAAGTTTAAGACTAAATGTAGTAATAGTTACAGGCTGTATGTAAAAAAAAAAAATATATATAATATATATATACACAATTTTTTTTTTAGAAAGAAGGACTGTATTCAAACTTGTGTAAGGAGAAATGGGTGACTCCAAACCCTGTTCTGGTGACTCGTGGTGGTCCCAACAAGCAAACGTTTACCACCTACCCTGTGAACAGGTAGTAAACCCATTTAGGGTTCCTTTGCAAAGGTTCTGTTCAAATATCTGAAAATACATTTAGCCAGTGTCAGGCAGCAGCTGTTAAGGCAGATAGGATCATGGGTTGTATTCAAAGGGGCATAGATGCACATGATGAGAGCATTATTCTCCCATTATACAAGTTACTGGTTAGACCCACAAAATGGAATATTGTGGACAGTTTTGGGCACCAGTGCACAGGAAATACATTGTAGAGCTTGAACAGGTACAAAGGCGGACAACAAAGGACTGGGTGGACTTCAATACCCAGAAAGATTAGCAAGATTAGAATTATTTAGTTTACAGAAAAGATGGCTTTGGGGGGGGACATAATAAATATGTTTAATATATTAAAGGTCAAATAGAGATCTCTCCAAGATCTATTCATACCCAGGACTGAAATCCAGAACAAGGGGGGACATCCTCTACACCTTGGGGAAGAAAGTTTCTACATAAACATAGAAAGGGATTCTTTACTGTAAAAGCAGTGAGACTGTGGAACTCGCTGCCAGAGGAACTTGTCATGGTAAATTCACTAACAGAGTTCAAAAAGGGACTGGGTGAATTTCTAGAGTAATCATACAACAAGTTATACAGACTAGGATTCTGGAAAAGGGTCGTTGAACCAGGGATTTATTCTGATTGCCAGATTAGAGTTGAGAAGGAATTTTTTCCCCAAAATTGAGGACAATTGGCTTCTACCTCATGAGAGGTTTTGCCTTCCTCTGGATCAACACTATAGCACAATAGGCTGAACTGGATGGATGTCTGTCTTTTTTCGGCCTTACAAACTATGTAACTATGTAGCATGCCATTTTTTATGACATGTTTTTATGGCATAGTTAGGGGTATTTCTGATGATGTACTTTATTTTGTGACTGAACAATTTATGAATTTTGTTCTTTTAGGTCATCTGATTATTGTGCATCTTTTAATAAGCAGTTAATTACATTAGAAAGGTATCTGCATTATGTTGCCAAGACTTTATTCGCACTTTTGCGATTATTATTAAAGCGAAAACCAGGAGTGTAAATCCTAATTTTGGATTCTGGTAAACATCAATCAACATCATATCTACAGGATGAGACCCAGAACACCCTTTTATTTCATAAACAAAAGGGAAAATAACATATCTGAATACCCCCAGCAGGCAATGGGCGGGCGTGCCTATCTTTTAGGCTATATATGGAACATGGCTGCCATCTTAGATCAAGGGCAAGCTTTTCCACTGGAAGGTGGTCATGTAGCATTCACAAAGTAGACCAGAATTGTCTCAGAAATCGCTTGCTGCAATCAGGTTTGTAATATTTCTGGTTGTTCAAAGGTTATCAACACAGAAAGTTGTATCAACAGCTATTTGACGTGCTCAATTTGTTACCCCTGGGGCTGAACACAGAGCTGAAAGTGTTGGATCCATTTGTTATAAACCTGCATGAGAACTCCCTGAATTGATAACTTTTGAGCCACAAGAGATATTCTAGTCATCTTTGATCTGCTACATGAACATTTTCCCATTGGAAAAACTTGCCCTTAATCCAATATGGCAGCTTTCAAGATGGTGGCCATGTTCCGGACATAGCCTAAAAGATGGCCGCCCAAACCCATTGCTTGCTGAGGTATTCAGATATGCTATTTTCACTTTCATTTCTAAAATAAAAGGCTGTCCTTTTGACTCATCTTGTAGAACATGTTGTACTTGCTGAGGTATTTATATATGCTATTTTCCCTTTAATTTCTAAAATAAAAGGCTGTCCTTTTGACTCATCTTGTAGAACAGTTGTAGAACACCGGCATACAAGGTTCTTCTATGACTAAAATATTCACAAAAACATTGGCGCAGACTACAATTGGGCACAGCATATGTATTTATCAATTTTATCAAGCAGTTCATACTTTAAGTATCCGATGCTACAGCTACGATGTACTGAATGAGGATTCTAGACTAAAACATTCCCGGGACCACTGCTGGCCATCAGAACATGAGAGCTTAGCCAGAACAAACATTTATTAGCAGGTTATCCATGTATGTGGCTGTGTAGTGCAGCTAGGTCCTGTACAAATGGGTGTAACTGACCTGCAGTACCAGACAAAGCTGAAAGTATGAACAAGCAGCCTGCTGTTTAGTTGATTGCTGGTTCTCAGATCTCCACCAATCAAACAATATTGGACAGTCCTTAGGATAGACCATTTATATTGTAAGCTCACAAAACCCCTTTAAATGTGGGTGGCTACAGCATTCTAACTGTTAAATATTAATAGTATATTGTGTGCTAGTCTGCTTTGAAATGTACTTTAGTAAAATATATATATCATAATTGCCATACTTACAGTACATAGCAGTGTCTTCTTAAACCGTGCATTACCGTAACACACAATTCAGATTTTCATTTGAACCTGTGCATCAGAATATTAAATACTGTAAAGCCATCAGAGGATTTAAACCTTGATAAATCCTTTGTCATGAATTTCTTTAAAATTTGCCACTGGAGGATTTATAATACAAATACCAGTACCTCAACATTTTCATTTTCTTTTAGGCTAGCTGTTGTAAATGTAATCTAATCATTTGCTAATAATGTGCCTTGGACAATTTTAGAATTTTTTTTCAAGCACTTAATATCACTGCAATTATTCTGACGTTAATCTTTTTTAATCACAAAAGCATGCAATTTTGTAAATGAGGAGGATGACTAATCCTACTTATAACAAAAAGCAAGATGATAATTCTATTAACCCTTTAAAGGAAAATGATCACAGGATTCTGCTACCCATTCTGGAGAACATGATTAACTAGGACATGTTGTAATGATACAACTTTTGCCTTTATATGTACACTGTGTTTCATATGTCTTCTTTAACCTCATTTTTAGAAATAAAAAAATGCTATTAAATGGGGAAGTTCAGTTAAAATACTATGTGCGACATGTCAGATTATGATTGTGCCATTTTTCTGGTGTATTTTGTGGCAAAAACTGTTGACGCCCGATTCTCTATATAAATTAACTGTAGTACACCAAAACTAGGTGCATTATACGCCAGGCACGACACATTTCAATGCGCATAAAGTATGCTAACAATGATATGCTATGTGCCTAGATTAGGCGCATCGATTTTACTGTGTAAGGTATACCAGAGGCTAGATTTTTGACAGTTTCATTCATTCAGGTGCACTATACACCCATTTAATGCGCCTTAAAACTGCCATGGCGATGCCTCTCTTCTGACACGTCACCCTATGTATTTTAGATACATAAGGACGTGCACTGCTAAAATATCAGAAATTCAAAGCTTAACAAAGCATTTTAAGGAAGCAGGCAAGCATTGATTTAATCCCTTTATTATCCAGCTAGTTTTGGCTTTTAGGACACATCACCGTTTTTCATCCCTGATATCACTATGTTGGAATAATTTGTTAATGTTTTCTCTTAACCAAGTAATTCTGAGAATGACAAATTAAACTTAATGCCGGTGGTAAATTTGGGCTGATACATTCTTTGTTTATTTGCAAAAAACACAAACATCCAGCAAAAATCAGAAAAATGTGCCCGTTTCAAAAATGTTGTAAACCTTTTACTTTTTAAAACGTTTTAAAGCTTTTAAATTTGGCACCAATATTTCAAATTTTCAAGAAAATTTTAAAATTCCACTTTTAGGGACTTATTTAACTTTGGAGTTGCATTGAGGGGCCAATAAATTAGCATCCCTAACTTCCACAGATGTTAACCCAATCAAAAAACTGGACCTTTCAAACTTGTCAAAACCTTGAAGTATGTATTTTTTGTATTATTATTTTCCATTTTTATATATTTATGAATTTTTACATTTTTATGAAAAAAGGATTCAATCTCCAGAAGAGAAAAGCCTTCTCACCATGAGAACTATTAATGTGTGGAATAGCCTTCCTGGGGAACTGGTCACAGCAGGAACAGTTGAGAGTTTTAAGAAAGGATTAGATAACCACTTACTAATAAATAATAATAATTACATAGCGATATAACATATCTGAATCCAGTCTGATGGTAATGAAATCTTCCTTTAAGGCAGATTGGTTCTTGCCTTATGGGTTCTAAAGTCTTCGTCACTTGTGGAAACAAAAAATTCCCTATCCCGCTCCTTACATCCATATTTTCTTCCCCCCCTTGGTTGAACTTGATGGACATAAAGCTTTTTTCATCCATCCTAACCATGTAACTATCTTATATAAATCAGCAAGTGTGTACAGAAACATAAGTCCCAATAGTTATTACTCTGATTCTGTGGCCTCTAGAAATATTTCATATTTATTTTATTTATATAGTGCTGTTAGGGGATGTTCACACGGCGTTTCTTAAATGTGTGTTTGGATCCGTGTTTCAGACCCAAAATGGATTAAAACATGCATCTGACAATGTGCATTGCGTTTTACATTGCTTTTAATGTAAAACACGCATCGGCGTTCAGACATCTATTCGCCGATACATGTTTTACATGTGTCTTTCTGATGCATCTTTTGGATCTGTTCAAAGAATTGACATGTCAATTCTTGAACTGTTTGATGCAGCAGACGCCCTACTTAAAACTATAGGGTACATTTCTGCTGCAGCAAAAACGCATCCAAACACGCACCTGAATGCGTTTTATGCAGCGCTTTTGAATGTGTTTTTCGGATCAAAAACGTATCCAAAAACGCTGTGTGAACATACCCTTATATTCCACAGCGCTGTACAGAAATTGTTACTATTTACATTTCTCCCTGTTCCCACTGGGGCTCACAATCTAAATTATGGATTAACCCATCTGTATAATTTTTTGGGGAGTGCAGGGGAAACCAGAATGTCCGGAGGAAACTCACTCAAACATGGGGATAATATACAAACTCCTTGCAGATGTTGTCCATGGTGAGATTTAAACCCAGTTCTGCAAGGCAACAGTGCTAGCCAATGGGCCATGATATGCAAATAATTCAGAAGTATACCATCTGTGACAACTCACATACCTTCGGCCGCCATCTTGGACTGGCTCTGTCAATTTTCGCTCACGGAATCGCCGTATTTCGTAGGCGGAATGGCACTCAGACACAGGTTTACGTTTTACACTGGCCTCCACCAGCTTTATTAAGGCACAGGTTTTATACAGGCTTGGAAAAACATACAAAATAAAATCCTAGGCCGTCTAGCCACTAAATACACAACATAGAGACCCTCTCTAATGTCTGGACCTAGCATCCAGCAACGCATGCACACCGCACACTTTCAGCTTCCCTTAAGCCTCTGGGAGATCAGAGCCTCTTTCCAGCTCTTCTGCTGCTACACGTCCAGGCAGCAGACCACACCCCCCTGTACACCTGAAGGACCCGGCTTTTTATAGGACTCCTGAGCCCTCTCCAAAACGTCGTCTGGAACATGGGGAGTAGATGCCCACCCAACGCATTGTCTACTCCCAATAAGAGCCAACCCAGGAACGGCTGAAAAGCCAGACTAATCATATACAGTTGCCAACCACTTAGAGTGGCTGACAATACATACAACTGGCTCTTATCCCACCAAGGCCACGTATCCTTGGTGGCATGTTGTATATACCACTCTGGTATATCTCCACCTAGTGGCAGCAACAGGCAACTACATGTAGCCAGTCTGCCACACATCTTTTTGGCTTTTTGGGCTAAATTACATATTAACTTTATTCTGTGAGACAATTCAATTTTGGCAATAATATATAGTTATTGTTATTTTTTGCATGTGATAAAATTATTTTTCATATTACATTTTGTTTTAAACCTAAAGTTTACAATGCAGCTCACAGGTGTTTGCGTACGCAATTCAACCAAACATAGTGGTGTGCTATGACTAGGCTTGGGCTGGCCCATGAAGAAACAGGGAAAACCAACGGTGGGCCCCTGGGAATGGCAGGCCTGGAGCTTCTTTTCATGGAGAAAGGCAGAGAGGAAAAAGTTAGAGTGCAAGAGTCATGTGCAGTAATCTACAGTAGCTGTAGGGTGGGCCCTAGAAAAACAAATCCCCTGGTAGGCCCCAGGCATCAGCCCCAGTGTTGGTCCTCAAGGTTCAACTCCACTGGTGGGCCTCAGGCTCCCCAGTCCAACACTTAGCTATAACTAAGACCATGATGTTGAGTTGAAATATGTAACCAAGAAGTTTAACTCTGAGCTGTTTTGTACACTTCATCTATATTGCATTATCTTGATAAAAACTTGGATCTTTTGTTATAAAAGAACGAAAGAAAATTTGTAGCGTAAGTGTTGTACTTTATACTGGACTAGAGCAGTATCTGAGGAAGCCGAGCTATGAAACATAGGACCAAGAACTTGTGAGCTGGCTATTTGCATTTTTACATGTTATTTTAAAAAGGAATTAAAAGACAAGGAATTGAAAACAGAATGTGATAAATATTTTTGGTTTTGTACTTGAGAATGTTTACCGGTACATTGAATCCAACCATTTAGAAATGCACATAAAATAAATAAATATATCTGTCATTACTTAAAGGACACAATATGCTTAATAAATGTACTGCCAATATATTCAACTACAAAAAACAGCAACAATCTGAAGCACTGTAGCCTAACCAAAGATGAACATTTGTTGATAATTGCTCTTTTGATCAAACATATTTTATAAAAAATCTGCATACTGCTCAGATTAAATTGGAGAACTAAAATATGCCTGCCAGCCAAACTTACAGAAAAGGCTGCAGGCCAATTTTATGAATGCAGATTTTAAAATAAACAGCAGTAATTTGCCAAGGTATCATTTAAAAAAAATTAATTCCCCTTGACTGTTTCATATATGGATGACTGATTATAAAGACATAAAAATAGATTTCCTTTTATGGACTATATACAACATTTTAATTAATATTCTCTCCGGAGAGAGGATAGAAATATAGATGTAGCCAAGCTGAACCAACATCTCATGGCTTTTCTGTAGATCATAATAACTCAGTGATTTAGGCTGGTGATAAAAAGTGTTTTTGGAAAATACTAAAAAAAAAAAAATGCTGCAGCCTGATGTTAGCCGGAAGTCAGTAGGAAAAAATAAAACCCACTACAAACAATGCTTTGTATTTGTGGCATTTTGTCCTAACTTTAGGTATGTTTTTAGGTCACTAACATTTTTTTGCCCAGATGCAGCATGCGTCTGGAGTGGTTTTTATCCAGTTTCTGCTGTTTTTCTCCCAAATACATAGTTTTCTTTCATATGATTTCTTATGGGAAAAATATAACACTAAAAATAAATAAAATGCATGTACATAAACGGGGGTAGGTACTAATACTGTCTAATACTTGTACAGTGTAAACTTTGACTAGACGGTCTAAAAATGCACCAGGTTTATCACAGTGGATCTTGCCAGTCGCGTAGCTACAGGGGTCGCAAGGGTCGCAATTGCGACCGGGCCCCCGAGCCAGGGGGCCCACGAGCCTCCCTTGCCACATAACTTGTGCCTTGCGGTCAAACAGTGTGGTATGCTGGTACTTATAGTCCCACAGCAGCAGCTGTAGAACTATAGGTACCAGCATGCCTGCCACATGGGCCAGTCTCAAGTTGCATAAGACATGCACATCACAGACACACACTATAGGTGTTTGTGTATTTATTTATATATATATATATACATATATATATGTGTGTATATATATATATACATGTGTGTCTGTGTATATATGTATGTGCGTATATTTGTGTGTATATATATATATTTTATATAGTGTGTGTTGGGTTTTATTAATATATATATTTTGTGTGTGTATTAAAAATAAAATGTGTGTGTGTTTTATATATATATATATATATATAGTATATATAAATATATATATATATATATTATATAATTATATAATATATATGTGTGTATGTATGTGTGTAGCTACAGGGGTCACAGCAGCAGGGCCCCTGAGCCAAAGAGACCAGAAGCCCCCTTGCCACACCGCAGTATCACTGGGTCAGGTCACATAGAGCCAGTGATACAGCGCTCACAGCGGCAGCCTGCATGGTGCAGGCAATAGCTGAGGCAAAGCACCCCACAATGTTTTTATTTGTAGGTGAGAGGGACAAGAGTGAGCAGACACTGGTTGAAATTCATTTTCTTCTATTGGACAATTTCTTTGAATAGATATAATTTTCTGTATCGCGCTACACCACAGACATCCGCTACGCCAAGTAGGGAACCTGTTGTTGAAGGACGGGCCACCAGACGGCGTCTGAGGGGAGGGGGGGCCCAAGCTGAAGTTTTGCACCCGGGCCCCTGAGTCTCTAGCTACGCCCCTGGATCTTGCAGATTGATAAATTTGGTGCATCTCAAAACTGTTGTTTTATATAGTTGACTTTGTTTACACCAATAATTGCACCAAAATGTTGGCCCTTTTGTTGGCATATGATGTTACCTAAACCATGCCTCTCTAAAAGTGTCTAGAACACATAATAAAGAGGCATTACAGAAGGAAAAAACAAATGCCTGCAGTTTTTGGGGATTTTTTCTTTTTAAACAAAAAGTCACAGTTGTGCAAACTAAAAAAAACAAACATAGTGCTGCTACAACTGTAAATGCATAAAAACCTATGTCAGCTGGTATAAACTTGCATACAAAACCTATACATCTAGAGCTATTAATTCTTGCGAAAATGTGTGATATTCACAGCACCTTAGACTAAAGTGGTTCCTTTGATTTCCTTTCTGTGATCTATTACGTGTCTTAGCCCTTCATCCTCTAATGTAGGAAGATAATACTGAAGCAATTTGTAACTCTCTTAACAGAGACAAAGAATGACATATCTGAAACACTACAAATTCAAGATAGACATGCACAAGTAGATAAAGACTGAAATCCCATCACCATCTCTATATCTGCATACTTCTTAGAAGGGCTCACATCAAATGATACAAAATTGACAATGTTGTTTCACCGCATACACATCTTCACAGAAAAGAATTTACATGGTACGATATTATTCAGTGTTATGTATTACGTGACCACAGTTTTTGGGACGGAGTTGTGTAATCAGGGTCTCTGCATGTCCAAATTCTAACTTTGGCTTCAAAATAAAAAATATATATATGTTGTGGACAGTTGGTCCAAATATTATACATATTGTTGGACAGTGGCTAGGAAAGCAATAGATAGAGCGTATATTCCATTAAGCCAGTATTTCACATATACATTTTGAGGGGCGCTAGTCTGTGACCCGAAATCTAGGTATGTGCAGTCAGCTTATTAGTATGTGCAGTTGGGAAGTGGGGTCTAAAAACCTAACCTGTACTGTGGTTGCTCTTTCTGCATGGAGCAAGGTGAATTCTGACAAGTTGCATACCTGGAAGGTACAGGTCTTTGGCATATTGCTTTTTATTATTTACGTCACAGTATAGGAACTATCATTGTATAGTTAGAGCTAAGGAAAGCAGGATTTTCTTTTTACCTTTTGTGTTATTTTGCTACCTGTTTGCTGTTCACCTTGTAAAGTTGGCAGTTAAGCCGGAAATGCTGAATTTTTGGCAGGCTTTCTCTCTTTACTTTGGCAGTCCTGTGCAATTAAAAAATAAATATGAAATATTTCCCCTCTCTATTTGTGAAAGTGAAAAGATACAATTCCTGAATGGCAGGGCAGACTTATCACAGTTTACAGCAGTTTGCTGCCTGTAGTCTCAAGACAAATAGTAGGTAATTAGACAATGATCACTATTATTCTCTGGACAGGCCTAGATAAAGATAAAACAAGATTGAAAGAGCATTGACAAGAGCAATATATGAAAGGTTAAATGGGTGTTCCGGGCCCTAACAATGCTCGTTTGTCTATCGGGGTATGAGTAAAAATAGAAGCCAAGACTCATACTTACCTTCCAGATGCTCTTGTTCGCTCCCGGCTGCCGGTGTGTTCAACCAGGAAGCAAGGAGAGAACACTCATCATTCACATGACAGGTGCAGCCAATCAAAGGCCACAACATCATGTGCAGGTGACCTCTGTGGCCTGTAATTGACTGCAGCTAGCACGTGAACAGTGTTCGGGAAAATACTTTGGGAAAGTATTTTAAATAGAAATACTAAATACTTTCATCCCGAAGTATTTTAAATACAAATACTAAATACTTTCATCCCGAAGTATTTTAAATACACATACTAAATACTTTCATCCTGAAGTATTTTAAATACAAATACTAAATACTACTTCAAAAGTATTTTCCAAATACTAAAATACTTGAAAAATGTAAACAAAAAATGTAATAAAAACAAAATATGGATCAGAGGTCCTTTAGCCCACTAGGATAAGCATATACCCTGCAGATATGTCAGTGGCAGGATTCATTGTGTCCGACTCCTATAGAAGATGTCTGTCACATGGAGGAAGGATGCTACAGTAAAGAGAAACCTACAGGTACCTTCCTTTAGTTACTATGCCTATTAACGTCAGGCATTTGGGGATATTAATTTAGTTTCAGTAACTCCATGTGCTTCACATTAATAGCAGTTAACCCCATCATGTCCCTCATATTAACCCCTGTGTGCCCTATATAAGGGTTACTAATATGTGAGACACATGGGGGTACTAATAAAGGACCTTAATTATGAAGATACCTAATTATTACCTCCATGTCTCTCACATATCAGTAACTCTTATTTGAGGCACACAGGGGGTTAATGTGAGGGACATGATGGGGTTAACTGCTATTACTATGAGGCACATGGAGTTACTAAGCTGTAATGCACATGACCAGACTTTTTATCTGCAATGGTGGATTTCCCCCCCTCGGCTTATACTCGAGACAATACGTTTTCCCAGTTTTTTGTGGTAAAATTAGGGGCCTCGGCTTATATCCGGGTCGGCTTATACTCGAGTATATACGGTAATTTTACGGAATGGATTACGCGATCGGGATGATTAAAAACTAAAAATAAATCACGCTTCACTACAAGGCGGACTTGCGTTGCTGGAACGCGCTGGAATTTTCCCTCCTCTCGTCACACCTCGCACGAGATACGAGAAACGAGAGTGATGACGTGACTCGCGCTGTTGTTTTTTTTTTTTTAAGTGCGGTGAGGCGGGTTATTTAAATTACAACATTTGTTTTGAATTTAGAAAGTAATTAAAATACTTAAAATACTTCCTAAAAGTATTTTAATTACAAATACAAAATACTGAATAAAAAAAGTATTTTGATTACAAAATACAAATACCTGACAAGTATTTTAAATACTATTTTAATTACTTGTATTTTAAATACTCCCGAACACTGCATGTGATCAGCAGCCGGGAACGGGAGCGTCCGGGGGGTAGGTATGAGTCTTACCTTCTATGTTTACTCATGCTACGATGGATAAACAAGCAATGTTAGAGCCTAGAACATCCCTTTCATCTTTTTTTTATAGTGCTGGGAGGGGTTTCACGCTTTTCAGGTCCTGCTGATATCACAACTCTCAAGCAGAGTGGACCTGAAAAAGAAACGTCAACCAATCCTGACTGCTGTTCTATCAAAACTCACAGAGGTGAAGTCATGGAGACTGTAGGTGGTTCTAGAACAGTGATTGGCTTATCCTCTCTGCTATTCCTAGATAATCCTGTTACAGTGACATTAATGAAGAAAGTTTATAATCTGTAGTGCACAATGTTAAAAGCAATATGGGTTAAAACTTGTCCTTAACTTACAGATAAAACCAGAAGTTTCCATATACTATATAAAAAGACACATATGCATGTTTTTCTCACTATCTGACATAAAATTAGAATAAATCTTCCCTGTTTTAGGTCAATTAGGATTACCACAATTATTTATGTTTGCCAAATGCCAGAATAATGAGAGATTATTTCAGGCATTTTTATTACTTATTTTTATTACTTTCTGCAAAGTCAAAAGTTTACATACACTAGGATCACTACCGTATGCCTTTAAACAATTCGGGACAGCCCATATGATGATGACAGGTCTTTGGAAGCTTCTGCGGTTTATTGGCAACACCTGAAATAATTAGAGACACAACTGTGGATGTATTTTAACACCATAAACGCACTGCTTCTGTTTGTAACATCATGGGAAAGTCTAAAGAAATCAGCCAAGAAATTATTTACAAATAGAATAACCAAATATAAGAGGAGAGGGTGTTGCACTTTTTTACACTATTACAACATGTAGTATGAACAAGTTGAGAAAGAATTAAGGCTTGTGCCTAGAACTGCCTTGCTAGTCACTTGTGGGAAGCAAATTGCAGTAAGTGTAAAGGAGACAAATTTCCTGCTTACCTTTGATTCTGCTTACAGAGACCAAACGCATTTGTTTTTTTTGTTCCAATGCGCGGAAAAATCCTTAAAAAGGAACAATCACTGTACTGAAAATGTAGTTATCACATTTTTAATGCAATCAGGAATGGCCAATCTGAATTTTACCAAGACTCACAACAGAGATTCTTACTAGCCCTGATTACAATCTGCAAGCTCTACTACTATCTGGAACGTACATTCTGTCATACTTGCACAATGGTGTATGGGGTAAGATCCATTTACACAAGCAGATAATCAGATTAGAATCAAATTAGAAGCTTTTGTATGATAATAAGGGGTTGTCCTCTTTTTAATCTTTTTGTTATACATACAATAGGAAATCCTACAATTTTTTAATATTCATGTATGAAATTTTAATTAAATTCAGCACCTGTACCTCTTTTATACCAAATGTAGTAGCCTCCTATCCAGAAAAAAAATAGTAAAGTCCACATAGAGCTACTGTATGGACTAAACAGTCATTTGGCCAGCACACATCATGTGACATCTGGTACCCAGGTAAACACTGTCCAGGTATTTAATAGTGGTTTATTGACGTGCAGAACTTCTCCAGTATTACTACCTCCAGCAGCCTCTTATGTTTGTCAATGGAGAAGCTGCTTCCACATTCTCTCTGTCCTCTTTTTGCTCTGTATTTTTAACTTTATTAAGAACAAGATTCCAACATTTGAAATATTGCGTACAGTTTTGGGCACCGGAGTAGAAAGAGGACATAGCCGAGTTAGAACAGAAGCAGAGGAGGGGGACCAAGTTAAGAATAGTGGGGTTTGCAGTACAAAGACAGGCTATCAAGCTTAGGCCATGTTCACACGGCTGATTCAAGCCATAATTGCGGGACGGATTTCGCCCGCAATTACGGCGTGTGTACGGGGGCGGGGGTCCGGCAGCTCGCCGGCCCCCATAGACTTTCATTATCCACGGCGCATATCCCGCTTGGATAATGTTCATGTCACTTTCTCCCCGCTCGCCATATTTCGCAAGAGGGGAGAGGAGACGGAATCCATAGTTCTCTATGAGAACTGTGGATTACTGTAATAAAAAAAAAAGTTTGCTTAAGAGCTATTTAATTACTATGTACAAATATGTGAAAGAACAGTACGCAGATCTCTGCCATGATAATCTACATCTAGAGGAAAAAAGGTTTCACCATCATCACAGGCGAGGATTCTTTATTGAAAGAGTGGTGAAACTATAAAACTCACAAGGATTGTGATGGTTGAATCATTTCAAATTTAAGAAGGGTTTAGATGCCTTTCTTGAAAAATATGTTACATGTTATTGTTCATATATTCTATAGCTTGGACACTGACCCAGGGATTATTCTGATTGCCATATTTGGAATTGGGAGAGAATTTTTCCTCCTGTATGGGTCGACTGGCACCCGACTCACCACGGTTTTTACCTTCCTCTGGATCAAAACTGTAGGATTGAAGGTTGGACTAAATGGACCTGTTTCTTATTATAAACTTATCTGCTATGTTACCATGTAACATCACCTAGACACAGTTATATATTATAGCAGTTATACAAGCAAATCCTTACAGATAAGAAGGTGCTGAAATAACCATATTAAAAGGATTTTTCCACGAAGGCATTTAATACTTTGTTTATCCAGCTTTAGCTTTCAGTGTTCTCAAAAGGGGACATGTATGATTTGTTTGAACTGCATATCCTGTGACCTAGCAGGCTGACATCACCCCGCCTTTCCTTGGTGTGCTCACTCTAGTCAAACAAAGTTCTGTTTACTGAAAGAGCTGTGAGTAGCTACAATCCAGTGAAGTGACTAGCACTTAGGCCTTTCAGCAGAGGGGTCCAGGTTCAAATCCCATCAGAATCCAAATGGGTATTTTTTTTCTCAATACACATACCTCATGTTTGTATTTATTTGCACTGTTTGACTGGGGTTGAACACTGTGAGTGAGTGTGTGTAATTAATAAGCAGTGAAGAGACTGGCAGTAGCTGCCTGTGAGGAGAGGTGATGTCTGAGCATGTGTGGCCAGGTCGTCCCTGGTCGTATCCCCTAGAGATGTGCTTTACACTATGGATCACTAAGGTAGCAGCTAAAACAAAAATGGTATAGAATTTTTAAAAATAATAAAAATGTTTATTATTTAACTTGCAAGCTTCCCACGTCAATTTTACTTCATGGCAAAACCCCTTTAATAATAATTATTCCTGTTCACTTACCTCATAGATGTCATGTAAACCTGCAGCTGCCTGCCAAGAGGTCACACAGCTGACGCCATGTTTGTACATACGTTACTGTTACAATTTACTGCGGAATTGATATGAATAGAGTATAAGATAAAATAAGGCATGTTTATTAAAGGAGTTGTCTCACTACAAATATTAGCCTTAAGCAAGTAAGGATCGGTAATTAAAGATTTTTTCCAGATATTGTGCTTTATTTTTTTTGGTTTTTTTTAGGAGATGAATTTATCAGCTCTGAGTGCACACAGGTTTCTTTAGGTTACCATCCTGCTCTTCCCTTCTCTCTCTGCTCTGTTTTATCTGATAACAGAGATGAGGACAGGTCTGATTGCCAGCATCTTGAGAACAGTGTGTTATCTCAAACAAGTAAAATACTCTCCTTTGTTTACTTTGAGCTCTGTATCTCTCTGCACTTATAGATAACATCTCCTACTCTAATGTCAGTGCTATTAGAAGAGCTGTGAATACAGAGCTGATATGCTAATCATGGCTATAGAACTACGCACAGCCTGACCAAAATGAGACAGGATGCAAGAATCTGAATCTGCTATTGGATCAGTGAACCAGCATAGTAAGATGACCCCTTTAACCATGGTGCAATGTAAAATGGTGTATTTTTTTCACGCCAAATAGGTCATGTTCATTGGCACACAGCATGTCATGTTGATGAATACAGTGCAGATAACTAAAGGGGTGCTCCCATGCAGCCAGTTCTTCACTACAGGTACAGCTACAGGCCGACTGTGTTAAATAATGAGGAGGAGAGCACTTGCAGTTCTCCTGCCCATTCATTTCTAGATAAGTGACTTTGTGAGAACACCCCTTTACGTTGCAACATTTTACCCAACAATGATAGGGTATCACCAGATATAGCCCATTGCTAGTAAACTGCCGTAAAAGCGTTGATAAGTATGTCCTAGTTTATTTGCAAGAGAAGTAAAGCAAAGTATGAAAAACTCAACTTCTGTAGATATATTCAAATTCATTATAATCAACAAAATGCTAATTGTTAATGCTGTATAACTGGAAGTTGACCCTAAAATTGTTAATGCAGTAACATTGGAAGTGGACAGTGAAATAATCTGAGATTACTGATTGACTCAATTGTACAGTACAATTCCCCTAATAGCAAACTGTGCATTTCATTAACATACAACTTCCATAACCATGCAAAAGATGCTATTTCATAGGAAACAATTAGCTTTTATTCAAAGATTTAAACAATAGTTTATTTTGCTTGCCAGTATTTGGTTTGTATTGAGTCATAAAACCAGAGGAACAATTGTTTGGAGATTGCTGACAATCTATTTTTTTTGTAAATTGCTGACCAGTCTAGAAAAGCTCGATTTGGCCAAATTACTGAAACCACATGATGCCGTGTCCATGTCTCATAAAGAAATGCTGAATAGAACCAACTTTTCAACATGATTAAAGGGGATGTATCGCTTCATCAGTTCGGCTGTTGAAGCTTGATCCTCTCATTTCCTGAAATTCAGCGGCGTTTCTTCTCTTCCCAGCTGGGCGTTTCTTAACTGAAAAGGGATGACATCATCCCCCCTTCACTGTTCATGCTGGCTCCAGTGTGTACCCCCACCCCCCCCTCCACATGTCACTGTCCTCTCACTATGCAGTCTTATTTTTTGCAAGAGCTGTTTACATACCTGCATTCAGTCTAAACAGTCTTCCATGCACTCAGCACTGATATCTCACAGCTGGACGGTTGCTACAGTTGAATCCAGCACAGATCCGTGTCCCTTCATGTTTACATAAGGCACCAAAACGCAGGAGCATTAAGGCACTGTGGCACAATTCTCCTGTTTTCAGATTATAGAGTCAGCTGTAGTGTCAATGAGGAGGCAGCTAACTGTATAGAGTGAAATTGTTCACGGCCCCTAATTCTGAGTGAGAGGCAGGAATGCAAGCTCCATGAATATGGTGACCGGGGGCTGAACAGAAAGTAAATTATTAGAGCCCTCAGTTAGTGAAATGCAAGGAGGAGGGATCAGACCGTTTACAGAAACAGAAGATAAGAAATACTGTGAGAACAAGACAGCTTTGCTAATGACATCCAATTGCAAAGTTGTTTGTTTTCACTGTCCCCTTATTCTGAAGACCGTTTAATGAAATGATACAACCTCTTTAAGGATCGAGATGGATCCAGTTTCTAGTGTCTGACTGATTTCGATTAGTCCTGGATTCTCTTTTTCAGTCTGGTACTGAGCTTGGTCCTGGTACCTTACTTTAATGGGTTGTCTCACTACATTGATTTCTCTTACCTCAGTCCTGTTTTCTTGGTTTCTTGGTGTAACCCTTTCTAGACCCGTTACCGATAGAAAGGGTTACACCCCCAAGAAGGGGAGGAGATCGTATTCAGAAGCTTCGCACACGCGAGGCGTACTGGATCTTTCTGCTCAAAACATATCAGCCATATGGCTTGAATAAGAGGACAGATCTGGTGTTACATTATTGATTATTCTAAGGGTATATGTTTATATATTGTGATGTCTGGTTAATTTTTTGGTGTATTTTTCTATATTCAATTTTGTCTTGGTCACATGTTTTTTAATCTGGCCTATGATTGGCCTATAGATTTTTATATAATCAAGGTTTTGTAAGTTTGTAGTTATGCCATGAGGAAGGGCCCGTGAGGCCTGAAACGCGTTGGCGTGTTTCTTGTATGTTGGATCCATGTTGTTGCACTCTGAAATTTAAATAAAGGATATGGTTTTTAAGACGCTGGACACCATTTTTTCCTTCCTATATTTGATCATTGCAATCCTGCAAGTCCGTGCATCTTCAGTTCGGTGAGCTGTTATGTCTACTATTTATATTACATTTTTACACCATTCTGAACTGTTCACAAAACCCTTCAAGTTGCTGGACATCCCTTTTAATACAGCTGTTGTCACGCTGCTCTTTGCATTGTTATCAGCCTACAAAACAGCATGAAACATACTAGTATTTATATTCAGTTCTGCTACTTGTGGCAATTCTTTGGAAGGAGATGTGGTTAAGATCCTTGTAACTCCGTGTGACATTAAAAGATGGTGACAAGTCACTTTTCATAAACAAATAAGAAGTACTGTACTCTACCAAAAATGCATTTTTTTTAAATAATTAAACTAGCAACATCCTAACCAGATTGTTTACCCCAATGCCTGAACAGGAACATTTTTCCTTTTAGCACTTTTTTATGTTTTAGTACATGCAAGTTTGAAACATTTTCTCACATTTGGTTATTTAAATCATCTTTCACCTTGCGGTTTCTGAGATATAATGGGTTTCTTTAATCTAATTGTTACATTAGATTTCTTCTTTACAATTTTTTGTGTACATATCAGGAGAAAGAGTATAAATTAAAAATTTTTTATTATTATTTTTTTTTTTTTAAAGCACCACTAAAAAGATTTTTAAATACTATTCCCATTTGTCACTGTCCTTTTCATATATGTAAGTAGTTTTAAGTCATTTTAGATAGTTAAAGGCAGGGCTTCATGTTATTGCTGTTTCTTGTTTTATACTTTATTTTGCTCAGTGTTTTGTATTCATTAATTTATTTTACATATTGTTCCCTACCATAAGCTCAGAAAAATACCTCTGGGGGGCACTTTTAGATACAGATTTTTTTTTGTTTTTATTGCTGATTCGTAACTGCAGCTGATATACTAGTCCCAATAACAGTGGGAACACATTACCTAGTAATGTCTGCCCAGCTGATCTAAGTCTGTTAAGACTCAGCAGCTCCTGCAGTTACCCTGCCTGAGCAATCACATGACTGCTGGAAATGTGCAGCAGGAAGCCTGAAGGCTATCTGCAAAGCTGTATACATGGCATTCATTACGCACTGTGTGTACATCGAGTAAACTGTCCCCGCCTTCTCTCGGGACAGTCCTGCTGTTACTGCAGCTGCAAACTCTCAGAGGTTGTTCTTGCAGATCTGCTTGCAGACCACTCAGATGGTTATAGTCTATGGACGGCTGACATGTTGTTAAAAAGTCAATAGTTTAAAAACATAAAAGTATAGTAATCATCAAGTAAATGAGCAACAGACTGATATAGAAGGAGGGGAAAGCATGCCCGGGAGGGCTTCTGACCCATACGGCACAGAAGCAATAGGTGAGGAAGGGCGTTTTAATGAGAATATAGTTCATTCCGCTTGGTTTTAACTTATATTATACTACTGGCATTTAAATGACATCTTGACATTTAGAAAAAGCTTTACTGAACATTTGCTTTACTAACTCGTAGTTTCACGGAACAGAAAGGTGCGAAATACCTTGTGATGAGCTGCATTGAAATCTACAGTACTGTCCAAACAAAATAGGTTTCCATAGCAACTGGAAGTATAGTTTAGTGAAGATACAAAGTGTTGGCATCCCACAGAACAACACAGGGTTTTATGACACCAAGTTCACATGGCTGTGCTCAGTGCTTTGGTTGTACTGGCAATTCCCACACCAGCTAGATGTGTCATATAGTGAACATGAGCCCACTCGCACAGTATGCCCAGAAACCATGCACGTCACAGCTGTAGCATACCTTATTGATTGTGGGTCTGGTTGAGCAATTGCTGCAGTTTTTACGCACTCATTTTCATGCAAAAATCCCTTATCTGAACAATGCAGGTTTTCTCAGTGCTGTACCTTGATGCTGTTTTCAATAGAAACCATTTTAGGAATGTTATTATATTCCCACACACAACAGCTACCCCAATAACATAAGAAAGCTGCATAGGTTCACATTTAGTAATTTTGTGCTTCCAGTGATAGCTGAGCCTGTCCCATAACCAGAAACCATTTCTTCTGCGCATTTGAGAAATGAAGGTGTGTAGCCATCCTTTACCAATGATTGGCACCCTTCATTGGGAACACACCAAAAACAATGGTTTAATAGTGCTTTGCTAAATAAGCATAAAGCAGTAAAAAAAAAACCAAAAAAAAAACAACAAATTACTGATCACATCATATATTTCTGCTGAAGCGCTCTTCAAAACATTTTGAATTATAAACATAACTTAAGGGGGACCGATCACCTTCAGACACCTCATGAAGTAACAGAAAACTAAAATACAAACACTTTCTCAAATATGCTTAATTAGGAAAATCACAGCATTTCACCTTTAAGTCTGTTTTTAAAAAAAGCACTGGCCCTTTAATACAGCTCTGAAGTCGGCACATGACAGCTTAATGGATCACTATGTTGACACTTGTATCAAATCTCCTGCTTCTGAGCTGGGAGAGTCCACTATGAAAGGGGGGGACTTTAAGTCTACATCATGTGCACACCAGCAGCAGTGTGATATAGATGCCTGTGTTCTATGAATGAGGAGGCTGGAGCAACAGGTAAACTCTGTCTCACTATGTCCTCTGTGTGTTGTGCCTGCTGTACTGTATGTAGTGAGAGACTCAGATTACCCTGTACAAGCATGCCCTTAGCTCCCCCTGCACAGTTGGTATATCCCAACAAAATGATAAGATTCTCCTGAATTACAAAGTGAAAGTAAAACCTGTTCCCCTGTAAAACAAAAACATCATAGTTGAGTATAAGTTGCAGAGCTGTGGTCTGTGGACCGAGGTCTGCGGGCCAAATTTCACGTGCCAAATTTCTAAGTGGCAATTTAGAAGTGGCAATCCTCAGAATTATCCCAGAATTGAGCCTGAAGTGAGCAGAAGGGAGCAGGGACTCTCGCCTTTTTGTAAGTAGCTGCACTTCTTTGCATACTCCTTAATTACCATGCTTGCTATTACTATCTACCTTGCAGCCAAATCTGCCTCCTATCTTACCCCTATCTTCCCCTCAGACAAGTTTATCCACAAAAAGCTCCTCTCTCCTTCCCTCACCTATGTACTCATCCCACACGCTATTTTCCCTTTTCAACCACCCCAAACCTCCAGCTCACATATTACTGCACAAACGCCACTCATATTCATCACTGACCCATCTGCTGTCTCTTTTCATTCTCCTGCTTCTCGCTGCAGGGGACATCTCTCCCAACCCCGGTCCACCTTCCTTTACTGCTCATCCCACCTCCTCCTCTGCCTCCCATAGAAACCCTGCTAACCTGCTTGCTATTCGCTGTACGTCTTTTTCTGCCCCTTTTAAGTGTGCTCTATGGAACGCCCGATCCGTCTGCAACAAACTCACTGCTGTTCATGACCTTTTTCTCTCCAACTCCCTCAACCTGCTGGCCCTCACAGAAACATGGCTCCAGCAATCTGACACCGCTTCCCTTGCCGCTCTCACCTATGGTGGGCTACACTTCACCCACACCCCCAGACCTGAGAACAGGCCGGGGGGAGGAGTTGGCATACTCCTTTCTCCACACTGCACTTACCAGGTCATTCCCCCTGCACCCTCCCTCACTTTCCCCTCCTTTGAGGTCCACACCCTCAGACTCTTTCGGCCATTTTCCATCAGAGTCGCAGTTGTCTACAGACCCCCCGGCTCTCCCCGCCAGTTTCTGGATCATTTTGCCGCCTGGCTCCCACACTTCCTCTCTTCTGAAATGCCCACTCTCATCATGGGTGATTTCAACATCCCCATTGATGACCCCATGTCTCCTTCTGCCTCACAGTTTCTTTCATTAACCTCCTCTCCTCTCGCAGTTTACTGACTCCCCAGCCCACAAGGATGGGAACTCTCTGGATCTGGTCTTCTGTCATCTTTCCTCAATTTCTAACTTCACTAATTCTCCTTATGCTCTCTCTGACCACAATCTTATCTCCTTCATTATCACTAATTCTCAGCCTTCTCTGGACAAACCTGCCCGTCATCCATTCAGAAATATCCGCTCCATTAATACTCAGGAACTCACAGACACCATACAGTCCTCACTGCCCCCAATCTCCTCCCTCTCCTGTCCTGACCAGGCTGTCAAACGTTACAATGAAACTCTCACAACCACCCTGGACATGTTGGCACCACTCACACACCGCACCACCAGAGTCAGACGCCCGCAGCCTTGGCACACACCTCAGACTCGTTTTCTCCAGCGATGTTCCAGGTGTGCTGAGCGGCTGTGGAGAAAGTCAAAGCTACCTGCAGACTTTCTCCACTACAAATTCATGCTCAGGACTTATCACACTGCCCTTCACTGCGCCAAACAAAAATATTTCACCTCCCTCATCTCCACACTACACAACAACCCAAAACGCCTCTTTGACACCTTCCACTCCCTCCTAAGGCCTAAAGCTCAGGCTCCGGTCACTGACCTCTGTGCTGAAGACCTGGCCACTCACTTCAAAGACAAAATTGAAAATATCCGGCAAAACATCACATCACAATCCCCAAATAATACCCATCCTGTCCCTCCCCGCATGTCCTCTAATCTACTCTCAGCCCTTGACCCGACGACAGAGGAAGAAGTGTCCAGGCTTCTCCTGTCTGCGCGCCCCACCACATGCTCTACTGACCCCATTCCATCCCACCTCGTCCAGTCTATTTCTCCAGCTGTCCTCTCTCACCTTACTGCTATCTGTAACCTCTCTCTCTCTCCACTGGGATCTTTCCATCTTCCTTCAAACACGCCATCATAACCCCTTTACTAAAAAAGCCCTCTCTGGACCCGTCCTGTGCTGATAACTACCGACCAGTCTCTAACCTGCCCTTCATCTCTAAACTCCTGGAACGCTTGGTCTACTCTCGCCTAATCCGCTATCTCTCTGCTAACTCTCTTCTTGACCCGCTGCAATCAGGTTTCCGCACCCTACACTCCACGGAAACTGCCTTAGTTAAAGTCTCAAATGACCTCCTAACAGCAAAATCTCAGGGTAACTACTCCTTGCTGCTTCTCTTGGATCTCTCTGCAGCATTTGACACTGTTGATCACCAACTTCTCCTCAGCATGCTCAGCGCCATTGGCCTCCAGGACACCGCTCTCGCTTGGTTCTCATCCTACCTCTCTGACCGCTCCTTCAGTGTCTCATTTTCCGGTTCGACCTCCTCTCCTCTTCCTCTTGCTGTTGGAGTTCCTCAGGAATCAGTTCTAGGTCCTCTCTTTTCATTGTACACTGCCCCCATTGGAAAAACCATCAGTAGATTTGGCTTCTAGTACCATCTCTATGCGGATGACACCCAATTATATACCTCCTCCCGTGACATCACTCCAGCCTTGCTACAAAAACAAGTGACTGTCTGTCCGCTGTCTCTGACATCATGTCCTCTCTCCATCTGAAACTAAACCTCACTAAGACTGAACTTCTTGTCTTTCCGCCATCTACTAACCAACCCCCCCCCCCCCTGCTATTTCTGTTTCTGTATGTGGTACCACCATTTTCTCCTAGGCAGCAGGCCGCTGTCTAGGGGTTATTTTTGGATTCTGATCTGACCTTCACCCATATATCCAATCCCTTTGCCGCTCCTGTCACCTGCACCTCAAGAATATCTCCAAAATCTGTCCATTTCTCACTGTGGAAACAACTCAAACTCTCATTACTGCTCTTATTCTTTCTCGTTTTGACTACTGCAACTCCTTGCTTATCGGTCTCCCTCTCTGCAAACTTCCCTCTCCAATCTGTCCAGAATGCAGCAGCCAGGCTTGTCGTTCTCCTCTCCACCGCTAAAACTGATGCCTCTACCCTGTGTCAGCCACTGACTGGTTGCCCATCCTGTACAGGATAACAGTATAAACCTCAGAACTCTCACCCATAAATCTCTCCACAGCGCTGCTCCTCCCTACATCTCCTCCCTCGTCTCTGTCTACGCCTACCCGTGCGCTCCGCTCTGCTGATGATATTTGATTACATTCCTCAATCAAATCCGAACCTCCCATGCCCGCCTACAAGATTTCACACGTGCGGCACCAATTCTCTGGAATATGCTACCGCGGGCGATCAGGCATATTCACAACCCTCACAGTTTTAAGAGGGCCCTGAAAATACATCTTCTCGGTCTGGCCCACCAAGATCCCTAACTGCTACCGTGTTTCCCCGATTAGTAATGACACACCCGATAGAAGACGTAAACGGGGTGCGGGAGGTCCCTAATGTAAGACGTACCCCCGAATGTTGTAAGACGATAGTCTGCGCCTTCTTGGCGCCTGCGATGGCCGGCGCCGACCAGGGAGCGCTCAGCTATGCGGCCCTCAGGGACGCATTTTAAACTGAAGGTGGTAAGGACGTGTCCGGGCGTCGCTGGCGGCATGTCGCGATTCCTTAACATATATATCACTCCTCGGAGCGCATTATAAGTGAAGGGATAATCCACTGCGGTGCACAGACGATGAGGCTCGTGATCGAAGTTTTGGGTCTGGGTGGCGTAGACTGGCGGTGTCCGGGAGCGTTCCCGCGGCACAAGGCAGCAGTGTGTATCGCTGACGTGCGGACCCTGATGAAACAGCTGTGCCGGAAGATGCAGGAGCGCGCCCGGGAGACGGGAAACAGCGGAGATCAGGTAAGTGATGTTTATTTTGTTTTATTTTGATAAAATTGCCTGCGATCTGCCTAACTTCCCTACAGTGCTATACCTGCCCTACATGTGCCTAACCTGCCAAGCTGCTATACTGCCATACAGACTGCCTATACCTGCACTTCAGGTGCCTATACTGAGCCTACAAGCACGGCCGCATCTGCCTATTAGCTGACTATACCATGCAAAAACTTCTTCCATGTATAAGACATAACCTGAAGTAAGACTTAGTGGGGACTTTGGGGGTTAAATAAGAAAGTAAGACGCTGTTCTTAGCTTTCGGGGTAATCCGTTTTCACAGTCAGGATTTGTCACTCCTACACTAGGGCATTCACAGGCACTTACTGATGTAAATGTAAGTCTGGGTGGAAGGTCATTGCATTTTTACATTGTAAAACCAACTTATTTATGAAAATTGGCTGGACCATTGTAAATTGGCACTATCTTACCGTATGTTTCACCCTTACACCATAATAGATTGTAAGCCCCATCAACGAGCAGGCCCCCCATTGTGTCTCATTTGTAAGTATTTTAATTGTGTAATGTATGTATGTTTACCCTTGAATTTGTAAAGTGCTGCGGAATATGTTGGCGCTATATAAAAAAAGATTATTATTGTTATTATTATTAAAACAGGGAAATCCTCTGGATTGCTAATGACATGTATTTGAGAAAAGTCTTATAATTTAATTTACTATTAATTTTTGTGTTCTTGTGTGGAGGTGATGGGTACTCTTTAAAAGGTTGTCACATCAGGGAAAACTTTCCATTGCTAGGCACACTGAAATACTACAAATTCTGTGACAGTAATGGGTGCTGGAACACCTGGTGATCAGCTGTAATTGGTGATAATTCTTAACGCCTACACATTTCTTTTAATGCTACACCTAATATTACAGTTCCTATACAAAGGAGAAACAACAGAAGGAAATGTTTCATCCTCCCTTGTGCCAAGACCAGTTTCCATTATTGATCAGAAGATGTGCGTGGATCTCCTAACTGCCCCATCCACACGTACTTTCCCCACTGACACCCATGGCATGAAAAGACTGGAATGCTGCATAAAATAATATGTTTACACATATAGTAAAAGAATCTAGTTTGATTTTCTTTGTAGCACTTTTTAAGGTGTGATAGTGATGATAATGAGACTTACCATAGCAGCTGTAAATCCATCAGACATGCAGACATATTGAGCAGACAAGTTGTAGCAAACATTAAACAAATAGAAATTACATTTCCTATGTCATAAAAACATAGAAATATAGCTCTAAAGATAATGAAGAATTTAACTTCGGTCAAATTGCAAAGGTAGTGTTACAATGTATAAAAATAAGTACTGTAGTCTGCAGTTTTCATTTAGCTTTTTCATTTATTTGGGCAGTTTAATCTGTTTTTCAAGGTTCAGTGGATTCATTCCTAAAGTCCATATAGTTATAAAGGTTTGTGAACCTTTCAGAATTTTCTATATTTTTACAGAAATATAACCTAAAGCTACAGTACATCAGATGTTCAAAAAAACTCCTAAAAGTAGATAAATTGAACCCAATCAAACAAACAAGCCACAAAAATTAGGTCTCTGATTTCAGTATTTTGTAACTTGTCGAGCAATAACTGTATCTAAACGTTTCTGACAATTGTTGATTGGTCTTACAAATAGACTAGGAAGAATTTCAGTCTATTCCTCTGTACAAAACAGCTACAATTCTCTTAGGCCATGTCCCCACAGCACCGGTTTGCGTCCAGTTTTTCAGATGGTTTGCGGTTTTGCAAACCGTCTGAAAAACCGGCCGCAAACTTTTACACGGGCCGCTATATTTTTTCGGACGGAATATGAACATGTCAATAGGAAGGGGGAGGACTTTTCTGCGCTCATCGCAGGGAAAAGCAGTAACCCTGCGGCCGTGTGCATGGCACAAAAAACGGACAAATACCAGTCGGATAAACCAATGTGGGGACGCACCCTTACATTGGTGGGTTTTCTTCCATAGCGAAACAAAGTCCTTCGCCCACATTTTAATTCGTTTAAGGTCAGGGTATTGACTTGGTTTTTACAAAACTTTAACCTTATTATTTTTTAACCATTATTAGGTAGAACAACTTATGTACTTAGCGTCTCCAAAATATGATGTCGTTTTGGCTCAAATTTATGGAGCAATATACAAATTCTGAAGGCTTTACAAATGTTCAGGCACTATTGCATGGGAAAACTGAAGATTGGACTTTCATTACCTTTTAAGCTTCCAAGTAAGAAAACTATTTTTTCGCACACATGTAGCTTTTGGATGTCATGTAGCTTGATAAGTAGCATATTACTTTTCTGAAAGAGGTAAGGCTATCAGTTTTATTGGCATTCAACCAAAAAACTTTTTTTTCCCACTACTGGCTAATTGACAGATTGACCTTTTCTAGCTTAACTGTAAGGCATTTTCTTTATTAGAGATAAAAAGCCTTGACACCAGAGTTTCAATAGGTCAATTTTTTTCTATTTTCTCACTTTTAAAACCTTTATCATAGCTGAAGTATATTTCATATATTTTATAAAACTCCTGTATGAGCCCAAAATGGGTAGTATCATTAATAAATGTACAATTTATTATGTATAATCCAAGAAACAAAAATAAGCAGTATATTCTGAACAAAACATATACTTAATAAAAAAAGATTTATATAAAAATAACATAGTATAAAAGTAATAAATGTAATGTTACCTGCACCCGCTTCCTTCTCTTCTTCATCAATGCTATTTTTTATACTATCATATTCTTCATCAATTGTTTGAACGCCTCGGATCTGAGATAAGACTCTTCTTGCCTTTTGTGTTTGGCCTTTCTGAATGAGCCAACGTGGACTTTCTGGTAGAAAAAGAAAACCAAGGAACTGAAGTATAGCTGGGACAGCAGAAAGCCCAAGCATATATCTGAAAAATAAAGAGCAAAATGCAGAAGGATGTGAGTGTATTTACATATATCTCCGTGGGAAAAGAAACAGAATGAAGAACTAAAGACCAAGTGTGTGTGCCAGCGGAAACAGATTCAATCTATGGTCTTCATGCATATAGAAAGAAACCGAGTATAAGGCTATGTTCACACGGCTAAAAATGGGCCGTATTTCGGTCCGTAATTACGCGCCGAAGTGTGCAAATTACGGGCTGAAAACAGCCCATTCATTACGGTAATCCACAGTTCTCATAGAGAACTATGGATTACGTCTCCTCCCCCTGCTCGGCAAATCCGCCGGGCGGGGAGATAAGTGACATGTGAATTACCAGCGGCGTATACGCGCCACTGGTAATGCAAGTCAAAGGGCCAGCGAAGTGCCGACCCCCCGCTCACTCCCCCGCTCCCGCCCCGTCCACACGGCGTAATTGCGGGGCGTAATTACGTCCCGCAGTTAAGCCATGTGAACATAGCCTAACAGTTAATAGCCAACTGTAGCAAAATATAAAAAGTAAAACAAATTTGACATTTCTAAAAGTGTAGTGAGCATGTTCAACTCCTTTAGTAACTAAAGGCCAATCACTTCCAGCTGTAACTCAGGACACTGCTGCTAGGTGGAAGTCATTAGCTCTTGGTTACTAAGGAGAGTTGAAGATGTGTTCTACATTTGTAGGTATGTCAAGTTGTTTTTGCTTCTTACATTACGCTACAGCTGAATAGTAAATGTTTGTTAGACAAGAGGGATTAATTGTATAATTTATTAATTATTACCTACACACACACGTTCTTTTACAGTCTATAAGGTTGATTTTAAGGAGATTCACTATGATATGGATATTTCACTTTTATGCACACTTGTACGCTAATTTTTTAACTCATTATCTGTATTTTAATTAAGCTAATTAGATGTGCTGTAATCTTGATATTCTAACATGATGCCTTAGTATGTATATTACTCTAACATATGAGAGAGAGAGAACTAGATGTATATGTATGTAAACATGCACAATGTATATATATCACCGGTGAAAAGTTTTAGTACACCTAAATTTTTCCAGTTAATTTTTTACATTAACGCAGTTCTCATACAGTACAGCAAAAAGTTTTTGATGCGTTCTCTGTGCAGGAAAGCACAGCAATTAATGCTGTACATGGCTGCACAAAAATTGTGGTAAATTTGCAGTAAAATCGCGATTTTTGTGCAGCAATGTACAGCATTAATTGCTGTGCCTTCCTGCACAAAAAACACAACAAAAACTTTTTGCTGTAGGTCCGTCTTACAGAGAAATTGCCAAGAAATTCAAGGTGGCTGTCAATCCAAGGGCACCATATACCATCAAACTCTGACAGGAATAGGTCTAGTACACCAAAGTCCCCTACAAAATCAGATGACAAGTTTTTGAAAGTCAACAGTTTGGATCATTGGCGCCTCACAGCTCAAAATATTTTACCACAGCTTAAAACAGCAAAAAGTAAAAAAAAAATTTGTTTCAACTACGAAGATAAAACTTCTATCTGCAGTTTTGACAGGTTAAGTATCAGAATGGCACCGCCAAGATTGCACAATATTAAAATAAATATTGCCTGGGCAAGGAGCGCCTCCATTGAAATGCTGTAGCATGGACGAAGGTCTTATGTATTGATGAATCAAAATATGACATCTTTCAACCATCATGCAGGGTTTTAAAACGTTGAGTAAGTGAAAGGATGACATCAACTGTCAAGCATGAAGGAGGAAGCATGATAGTCTTGGGCTCTTTTGCTGGTTCCAGAGTTGGTAACTCGCACAGGGAAACTGCCACCAAGAAAAAAAAAGGGTTACCACAGCATTTTGATGCACCATGCAATACCCCCTGCTTTACACCTAGTTGGTCGGGAGTTCATATTACAGCAAGACAATGATCCAAAACATGGGCGACATGTATGAAGAGCGGCCGGTTCGGAGCGCCCATTTTCGCCAGATCGGACGTGAACGCTGCGCCTCATGTATTTCGGCGCCCGAGGTGCGCTCATACATGCGGTGTAAAGTTCCCTGCGCCTCTCCAGTGTGTGGGGCGCAGTGCGGGACTAAGGTGCAGAAGGACTGCGCCTAACATGTATTCCGATTCGAGACAGGCTGGAAAACAGCGAGAAATCATTAAACATGTTAGTGAAGAGCAAAAAGAGTTGTCTTTCAAATGAATGAATGAATAAATAGAAAAATCAAAGCTGTCTAAAAACCATTAAATGTAGTGAAAAAGTGGATAATGTAAAATTAAAGGGAAAATATATAAGATCGCTCAAGAAATAAATGCTCCGTGAGGCATGGAGTATGAATAAAAAAATCGTTTTTATTAGGTGTAAAACATTATCTGAAAAAAAGCTTCTAAACCTTCTAAAAAAATACATAAATAAAATCACTAACAAAAAATCAACAACGGCAACATCAGAAATTGGGATATTGAAAACTACCGGGAAATACAGTAATTCAAATTCTGTAAGCACGTCTCATTGGTCGGCAAAAACCAACCAATCAGAATAGGAGCGACAGCGACCCATTATAACCTATGGAGTAGTATTGACCAATCAAATGAAAAGGAGGGACAGTTCAAAATACAGGAAAAAAGGTAGAAAAGAGCTGATTGGTTGAACTAGCGGGGGCTTGGCTATCCCAGCCAATCAGAGCGCGAGCTACTTTGTCCCATTGTAGTCTATGTAAAGATAGGAGCACTGAAATCTCAGCGCCATACGGCATGGAGTATTAGTAAATAAATCGTTTTGATTAAATGCAAAACATTCTCTGTAAAAGAGCTAAAACCTTCTATAAACATACATAAATCAAATCACTAACAACGCGTTTGTCGCCGTCACCGGCGCAACATCAGGAATTGGGATATTGAAAATTGCCGGGAAATACAGTAATTCAAATTCTGTAAGCGCTTCTCATTGGTCGGCATAAACCAGCCAATCAGAATAGGAGCGACAGTGAACCATTATAACCTATGGAGAAGTATTGACCAATCAAATGAAAAGGCGGGACAGTTCAAAATACAGTAAAAAAGGCAGAAAAGAGCTGATTGGTTGAGCCCAGGCGGCAGATATGAATCCACCAATCATATGTAGTGCGTCTATTTTGAGTGGAGCAAGAAGGGCGCGATAGAAGGGCGCCCTAAAAGTTATTACTGTCTATGGGAAATATTCTAGTACTGTGATTGGTTGGCTTATCTAATCCGCAGGTGAGCTACTTATCTCATAGAGTTCTATGGGGAAAAGAAATGCAGAGCGAGCTCTGTTTGTGATTGGCTAAGTTAAAAGAGGCGCGGTTATTTGGGACAATGGGAGAGCGAGAGACGCTCTTATGGGTTTTGTAATGCAATCTATAATAAAAACTATACATGGCCGAAATCAAATGATAAGACTCACGAAGTTGTACCGATGTGTATATAAAATGAACAATACTATGGGTGTAACAAAAATAAACAAATCAAAATTAATTAAATTAGTTCATATTTATTTGTTTATTTTCATTAGCCAATGATCAATAATATGGGTGTAACGAAAATAAAGAAATAAAAATGAATTTAATTAACACAGAAATACAGATACAAGACCGCCTTGACAAGATGCCTTGACAAAGCGCTGTGTAGTGCGAAACGGTCGCCGGCGTTCTTGTTGCCACCCATCCATGATTTTATGCTGCTTATTTTGGATTAAAGAAGTTTTACGCTATTGGTGAGTGCCGCTATTACTTCTACTCCTTGTCGTGGATAAAAATGAATTTATTGATTTAAGATTTATTAGTTTATTTTCGTTACACCCATATTATTGTTCATTTTATATACACATCGGCACAACTTCGTAAGTCTTATCATTTGATTTCTGCCATGTACAGTTTTATTATAGATTGCATTAGAAAACCCATAAGAGCGTCGCTCGCTCGCTCTCCCATTGGCCCAAATAATCGCACCTCTTTTAACTTAGCCAATCACAAACAGACCTCGCTCTGCATTTCATTACCCCAAAGAACTCTATGAGATAAGTAGCTCACCCGCTGATTGGCTAAGCAGGACGAGCCCCTCTTCCCCCCAACCAATCACAGTAGTAAAATTATTTCCCATTAGACAGTAATAACTTTTAGGGCGCCCTTCTATCGCACCCTTCTTGCTAAAACTCAAAATAGACACACTACATATGATTGGTGGATTCATATCTGCCGACTGGTCTCAACCAATAAGCTCTTTTCTGCCTTTTTTACTGTATTTTGAACTGTCCTGCCTTTTCACTTGATTGGTCAACACTACTCCATAGCTTATAATGGGTCACTGTCGCTCCTATTCTGATTGGCTGGTTTATGCCGACCAATGAGAAGAGCTTAAAAGAATTTGAATTACTGTATTTACCGGTAATTTTCTATTTCGCAATTCCTGATGTAGCGCCAGTGACGGCGACTAATGCATTGTTAGTGATTTGATTGAAGTATGTTTTATGAAGGTTTGAGCTCTTTTTCAGATAATGTTTTACACCTAATAAAAACGTTTTTTTTTTATTCATACTCCATGCCTCACGGGGCTGAGAGCTGATATTTATTTCTTTAGCGATCTTATATATTTTTCCTCTAATTTTAAATGATCAACTTTTTCAATACATTTAATCATTTTTAGACAACTTTGATATTTATCTTTATTAATGAAATAATTTTAGAGACAACTCTTTTTTATTAGTGTACTGTTATAACAGTCGATCTAGAGCACATTTTGCCCCATTCCATTAAGTTCTCGCTTCACTTCGCCTCCTCCGACAGGTAGACCACATTCAACGAGGTCTACCTGAGTCGGAGCTGCAATGCACCTCACTTTGCCGACCCGCAATAATACAAGCATCGAAGTATTTGAAAGTGCCGTGTCCCACCCCAGAACGCTCACACCGCGCCCACTGCACGCCCAGCCGAAAGTGGCGAAGCTTGCGCCTAACATCAAATCCCTGTGTCCCACAGAGGATTCGGATCAGTGAGGCGCAGTTTTCGCCAGAAAACAGGCGCAACTTGTGATCATACATGTCGCCCCATATTTCTAGGTTATGTCAGAAGTGCCTAAGATGACAAGAAGCAGCCAATGGGCTCCAAATCATGGAAAAGGCCGTCAGTCTCCAGACTTAAACCACATTAAGTTGTTGTGATTAACTGAATAGAAGGGTAAAGCAAAGTAACCTAATGATGCAGCACATCTGTGAGAAGTTCTACCACAATGTTGATAATAAATTTATCTGAATGCAATTATAAACAGAATGCGTCAATTGTGTAAAGCTGTTATACCAGACTGATGTGGCTACTTAGAGTCAAAAGATTTTTAGATTTAATTTGGTGAAACAAAGTTAATCCATTACTTTTTTCGTCTTGCCATTCATATAAAAGTATATTTGAGACTTTAAACTGTGTGAATATCAATAAAATCTGAAAACAATAAGGTATTCTAAAACTTTTTACCAGTAATGTGTGTGTCAGTGGTGTAGCTACAGGAGTTGCAGCGATCACACTTGTGACCGTGCCCCTGTCACCACACACCTACTTCATTGGGTCATATAGACCAGACAAAGAAACCTAGTATAACAAATAGTTAATAGTCAACTGTAGCAGAATGTAAAAAGTAAAACAAACTTAACATTTCTACAAGTGTAGTGAGCATGTTCAACTCCCTTAGATCCAGCAGTGCAGGCAGCGGCTCAGGCACAATGGCCGGGATTCTTCAATATTCTTCTAGACAATCCCTTTAAAGGGGTTGTCTCGCTACAAAGATAAGCTTTCAACATGTAGGGAACACTAAATAAAGATGTTTTCCAAATATATTGCATTTTTTTTTTGTTAAAGAGCTACAAGTGATTTTATCACCTTCTGTGCTCTCTCTGGTTCCCCAAGCGCTGGCCTGTGTACTTCTCCCCCCATCCCCCGCTGTTTGTTCTATCTGATAGCAGGAAGTGAGGTCATCACACAGGTCACAACTTCGGACAGTGAGATCTTGTTTATCTGATCTTTTAGACAAAAGTCAGTAATTACTGCTGTTTATTTTAACTCAGAAGCTTCCCTGGTCCTGACAGCACAAGATTTATCTAATTAGCAGAGGTCTGAATACACGGAGCTCATATGCTAATTACAGACAGCTTGACCAGGAAGTGACAGAGCAAAGCAGCATTATTTCATTCATGCAACCTATGGAACTTTAAGATGAGACAACCCCTTTAAGTAGAAATAATTTTCCATGGCATGGTACATTGCAGTCATTCATGTCAAGTGGGGAACCTGTTGTTGAAAAGTAGTGGTCCATAGCCGTTGTCTGGGAGTAGGGGGCCCAAACTGAAGTTTTGCACCAGGGCCCATGAGTCATAAACTACACCCCTGGTGTGTGTCTGTGTATATATATCTATATAAATATATATATATACACACACATATATACAGACACACACATATATATATATACACATATACACACATATATATAGATATATATATATACATATACACGCATATATATATAGATATATATACATATACACATACACACATATATATATATATATATATACCACTACACAATATATATATATTACACATATATATTATACATACATACACACATATATATATATATATATATATATATACACACAACACACACATACATACATACACACAGACACACACACAATCTACAGGCCCAGTTGCACTATCTATCTGTAGACAAATGTGTTGCAGCATATCATAAAAAACCTGTGTGCCTCCACACCCAGCTGTATCTTTGTATTCAGGCTAGACGTGTGCCAACAGGGTACTAGAGCCTCATTTCAAGTGTACAGTTTTTCCCAGTAGACATTCCATTTCAGATTGTAAAATTACATTCACAAAGTTTCATTTACCGTATATACTCAAGTATAAGCCGAGTTTTTCAGCACAAAAAATGTGCTGAAAAATGCGACCTCGGCTTATACTCGAGTCACTGTCGGTACTAGGGCGCTGCGATAGCCCGAGTGCCGGCAGGGACACTTCAGCTATATGCGGCTCCTCAGGGAGAGCATATAACTGAAGGCCGAGTGAGCGCACAGTGTCCGGACGCTGCGGTGGTCCGGGCACTGTCAGCGATCCCTTCACCTATATGCGACTCCTCCGGAGTGAACGGATACCACTGCGGGGCACAGAGCGAGCGCTCCGTGCTCCGCAGTGGCCTCCAGGCGGCCGCAGACTCGCAGCCGCCCAGAGTTTCCGGCACAGGCAGCGTGTGTCATCACGCTGCGTGCGCCGCCTGTGCCGGGAAGACAGGAGAGCGCGGGAGGCCGGACAGCGAGGAGGCGGAGCGGCGTGGGAGATGGAGCAGCGGGGGCAGGTAAGTGTTTTTTTTGTTTTAAAATCCTACCTACACCTGCCTATAGCCTATAACCTTTATGCTAGGGGGACCTATAGCCTGCCTATACCTGCCCATACCTGACTATAGCCTGCCCATACCTGCCTGTACCTGCTAGGGGGACCTATAGCCTGCCCATACCTGCCTATAGCCTGCCCATACCTGCTAGGAGGACCTATACCTGCCTATACCCTGCCTAGGAGGACCTATACCTGCCTATACCCTGCATATACCTGCTATGGGGTCCAAAACCTGCCTATAGCCTGCCTAGGGGGACCAATACCGGCCTATACCAGCTTATAACGACCTATACCCTGCCTATGAGGACCTATACCTGCCTATAACCTGCCTATGGGGGCAATTACCTGCCTATAGCCTGCCTAGGGGCCTAGGGGGACATATAGCTGCCTATAAACTGCCTATGGGGGACATTAAACTGCCTCTACCAGCCTATATCTGCCTATGGGGACATTAAACTGCCTATGGGGGCATTAAACTGCCTATATCTGCCTATGGGGGACATTAAACTGCCTATGTAATTTTATTGGTATCTGTTTTTTATTTTTAAAATTCACCAGTAGCCGCTGCGTTTTCCACCCTAGGCTTATACTCGAGTCAATAAGCTTTCCTGGTTTTTGTGGCAAAAGTAGATGCCTCGGCTTATACTCGGGTCGGCTTATACTCGAGTATATACGGTAATTTACAAACTTGGTGCGTTTTCCTTTTGATATTTAATCTGCATCTTCTAGTCCAAAAATACGGTCTGCGTTTGTGTGTGTGTATTTGTGGGCTATAAAATACCCTTTTTCCCCCTAAAATGTGGCTTAAACTTTAGAACAATCCTGCCCATTTTAACTCTTTATATGTTGTATAGGAGGCCTATTGGTGAACGGGGGCCTATTGAAGATCTCCATGGCTGCCATATGAGGCAGGGTATAATTGGAGAGACATTATTATACACTGTTTTGCAAGATATTACAATGCAGAATAACGTACCATTGATTGTGCTGCCTAGTGTTCAAGTAATCTAGTGGGATTGAACGTTCAAAGCAGCCCCCTTTAGCAAATTTACAAACAAAAAATACAAGTTTTATAGTTCTGTGCTAGGTCTATGTAAATACATCAGCAAAGATGAGTGAAATAAAGAGCAATATACATTTTCTATAAGTAAATTAACTCTGAAACCAAATTCCCAAATTATGACTGTAGTTGTATGCAACACAATGACTAGGTTCTACTCAAAACACAAAAAATCATAAACATACAAATGAATGCAGTTTATAAGCTAAATCACAAGAAACTGGCCATTAAAAATTAAAAACACAAACTATGCAGTTAAAAAGAGACACAAACAATGGTGGCAGGCTTAGTAACATTACACAACAGTAAACCTATCCAAGATTGATACTGCTCAACTGCTACAACCAGAAGAGCCTAATAACCACAATCAGCAATAAATATGTATTAGACAAAAAAAATTACTAAACAGTTCAAAGAAACAAAAAAAAAACTTGTTTTGAGTAACACCAGCCAATTTAAAAAAAGTTAAACCCACGATGACTCAATACTTCAGACCTACATGTTTCTCCATTAACTTTTGTCCTTGAGAAGACGTAAATACATTTTTAGCATTTTCTTTTTTAGTTCATTATGAAATGTTCCACCAAAATACAAAATCAATATACATATTTTAACATCTAAAAATATATGTTTCTGAAAACCCAACCACTAGGCCAACCCATCCCTTCCAAAAGAAAATAAAAAAACTGAAGGGAAAAAAATGTGGAATACGGTACTCGTAAAAAAAAAAAAAAAAAAAATATTGCAATTAAAAAAACTGACCAATAGTGACCATACAGCCTTCAAATGATACATGAGCCTTACTTTTTTAGTAACAGAACATTTATAATAGTAAATTAGTTCAGATAGCCTAATCCAAAACAGGCTATGGGTCGAGAAGATAAGATTTTTTGACCAAAATATACATTTTTAATCAAATAGATTTAAAAATCTAGTTCACTGAAGAAACAAGTGAAGAAACAACAATACATAATGGCGAATATCAATAGAATTTTTTTTTTTAGCTTACGAGAATTGGGCTTCTAAATGCTCAAATAAAAGTATTATAACTCCTTTCGATAACGGATTATTAAAATTAAACTCCTTCACCAACAACAGTTTAAAATTGCTAATCCAGAAGAGCACAGTTACTCCACAGAGTTCCTTAAACTTTGTAGAACAAAGAAAACGAAGGTTAACGCTTATATCTAACGTGTCCAAAGATCCCAGATTCATAAACAGGAAAATGAACTAGGAAGGATAGTTGCTAAAACTAGGAGGAAAAAAGGTAATACTCTATGTGGAGGACAGAGAATCCACCACTGTCATGGGGACAGTAAAATACAATATTTGCATTCTTCGTTTCTTCTCTCCCCATATTAAGGGTGGCAGAATACTGTCTGCGTAAAGATCTTTTTATCTAATGCAACAAGAGAATCATTCTACACAAACAGAAGCTCCAGAAAGACAAAAGATTTGAAAAAGCATCTACCAATAAAGGGTTGACATTTATCTTAGTAAATTGCTTCGACCGGAGCAGAAAATCAAACTCCTAGATAGCTAAATAAGGAATTAAGTTCTACTACAGTTAGCTAATTGTGAGTCTCAAGTTCAAGAACCGAATTTGCGCCAATTAATGTGAGAACACGAAAGAATCCAAATCTATTCACTACAAATCTTCAGGCAAATACTAAGACGTGTTAGAAAGATATCACAGGCCCCCTGCATGGCAACTGGATTATCTCCTCTGATGTACAAAACTTTTAGGTTATGTCTACACAGCACAGGAGGAGACCCCTCTTAAAGTCTCATTTTAATGGGGTTTTCTTGCTACAAAGATCATATCTGTAATGATGGGGACAGTAAAAATTAGTACTTTTGCAATTGGTTTGCATTACCTAAATCACTTAGTATAGCAGATATGAGATAATCTCTGTGTGTCTAGAGCTATTTCTGCAGCAAGTGGTCAGGCGTTTTCTGTGATCGGCTGTCTGATATTTCATTCAGCCCTCTTGGGATATGCCCTGTGCTGTGATTGGCTGCCTGCACTCTGTGCTTACTTCTTTCTGAGCTGTGTAAAATGAAAGTGAAACTAGTTGCCTCAGGTTTGTGTGATGATTGTGTCTGTGTAATAAAGGCTCTCTGAGCTCCTCTATGCTCATCTTACAGCCCTATGCGAAGGATCTGGGCAATTACTGAGTCTCTAGCTGCTAGATTCACTCTCCCCCCATATTACATGGCCTTATACACTGCTCCCCCATATAATACAGCCTTATACAGTCTGTTCCCCTCTACCTCCTGCCTGACAAGAGAGGGGGAAGCAATTGTTTCATCATTTCAGGCTGTATGTATAACTGCTTACAACAATGCAGGTGTTCTGGTTACAAGGAGTTTGTGGGGGGAGGCGACAGCTCTGCAGACATGATAACCATTGCAGGAGGTCTGCAGAGCTGTGAAATCCTCTCACTTCCACTACTCACATAGAATGATTATGTCACAAGTCTTCAGTGAGGAAAGACAAGCCTACTGGGAGGAGAGACAAGCCCCTTGTTTTGAAGCTTTAAGAGAGATCAATAGGTCAAGTCTGCAAAAGCTTGTGATGAGAAAACCCCTTTAAGAGGTATGTGAAACTTAGAATGTATGTAAAACAGGAAGTTCATCTAGACCAGATTTATGATAAGCTGATATGATATATGGAAGGTATTTCATTGAGGTACTACTCCAGTTCCCTCGTCTCAGGTCCATAACAGGCCCTTATAGTACAGGGTATCAGAAAAATTACTGTGGAAAGGTTTAAGTTTTATGTATAATATTTTAGTTTCTCCTATGACATATGCTGGAACTGTCTCCCAGGGACTGGAAAACATGTCTGCAAACAATGCTGCATATTGTCAAATACATTCTAAAAAGCGGCAGCAGTGATCAGTTGGATAAAGTGCCATCTCCAGCTTATAAAAATATGGGGTGGTAAGATCTGGCAACCTAGCAGGCCAGATTCCATGTTGGAACCAGCCTTCTTCCAGCTCATGTACATTGAGCTGGCCTATAAGCGGTCCCAGAATGTACATACTGTGTTTGGGGTCATTGAAACAAAATTGGTTTAATGATACACGTGCAACTTAAGGCACACCGTACCCCAACCTTCTTTGTAGAAGAGTTTCCTTAAATTCAGGAGGGCTGTCATACCTCTACAGATGAGTGTTCTGTCTTTTCACATACCCAGAAACCATGCTTTTTCATCCAGAAGAAAGTTTTGAAACCAACTGCAGCAATCAACACGAGACTGATGATTATTTTTCAAAGAATTTTCAATTCCAATAAAGAAGCGACAGCCTCCTGACTAGCATGCACGTCCAGAGCATGCATGCTAGTCAGCAGGCTGGCCGGTGCTTCTATACTGTAGCCGCCTGCAGCCCTCACCAAACGATACGTCACACTATACAAGGTAGTGTGACAACACTTTTGGGAAGGGTGGTAGGTGGCTACACTAGAGAAGCAACAGCCTCCTGAATAGTGCACATGTGCAATAGTCAACGGGCCAGCCAGAGCTTTTTTAGTATATACAATCATCATTACTGCTGATATGGGAATCTAAAATATCCCCCAGCTTTGTTTGTGCGGTGTCCAAATTATAAATTAACTCAAAAGTGTATGTAAAATACATCGTCGAAAGAACAAGAGACATTCCCCCAAATGTCAGTGTATCCTTTCCCCCTTTATTGAAGGTTGTCAAACAGTTTTATTAACTTTGAGTTTAAACTATGCAAAACAGATTTTATTTCTATTGGTTAATAACTTTTAGTCATCTTTGTTAACACCTCTTTTATAATTATTCATGTATTATAACAATCACCTCATACACATAGTAATGAAAAACATAAGACATCAATACTGTCTATAAATACATTGTAGCCCATAGTAAGCCTAATTAATAATAATAAAAAAAGAACCCGATAGCAGATTTAATTTGTAATGAAATGCAATAGCAGGCCACACTGGACCATGAAATTGATCATTCAATTGTCCAACCACTTTTAGGTCTGTCAAAATAGAGGGACTATTTAAAAAATGTCTTTACTTCCTAAATGGCTATTGCAATATTTTTATTAAACCCCTGAATGAACCCTGAAAGTTTAAAGGGGTTTTCTCGCTACAAAGACCATATCTGTAATGGTGGGGACAGTAAAAATAAGCACTTTTGCAATTGGTTTGCACTACTTAAATAATTCAGTATAGCAGATATGAGCTAAGCTATGTGTGTCTAGAACTAAATCAGCAGCCTGAGGTCAGGACACGCCCCCTTTGCTGTGATTGGCTTTCCCGAATCTGGTGTTACTCCCTTTTGAGCTGTTAAAATGAAAGTGAAA
>JAODAL010024800.1:0-59867 GCA_025379985.1 Phyllomedusa bahiana | reverse complement strand
GTGGCATGTGACTGGAGTAGAATGTAACATGCAGCTTTCTGGAAAGAAGAAAAAAAGCGACACCGATCGGTGTGGGAGAAGTATCAACAAATATCCCCGGAAAATACATGAAAAATCACCATGATAAAAAAGGAAAAATAAATGTAGCATTTCTATTCATTAAAAAGAGAACAAACAGGAAAGGCCTAAATTCTGCCCGAACAAACCAAAGGGGGATAAATCATCCCCAAATAAAGAAAGACAATGCTCATAAGGTAGAAGAGGAAACCAGCGGGTTTGCCCTACACATGCCCTACTCGGCCTAATGCACCCTAGAGCCGAACCACAGGGTAGTCCCCCCGAAAAGGGCGTCCCCAACCGGAACCTTTCCCTTACACATACTTACGCTAATATCAACCTATCACAAATCCTGACATATTAGTGTCCTAACAGGTTTCATTGCCCCATGTGCATCTCTTCAGGGGACAGAGGTGATATGATGTCCCCTCAATACTAAGCTGGGGGTACAGTGTCCACTCAACCAATGGTAAATTGAGGGTATAGCGTCCACTCAACAATAGAAGGATCAACGCCATTAGTCTGAGGAGGTGCTTGTCCAATGGTAAAGGCAATTACACCCTTGGGGTGCTTTCACACGGTGCATTTTTGGTGTTTTTTTGGTACATTTTTAATGTGTTTTTTGTGCAGAAATGTATAGCATTAATTGCTGCGCCTTTCTGCACAAAAAACGCATCTAAAACACAACAAAAACGCACTGTGTGAAAGCACCAAGGGTCTGTTCACACGGCTGATTTTGACGCTGTTTTCAAAGCGGTTTTTGGAACGTTTCTGCTCCCAACACAGCCTCAAAACCTCGCCTGAAACGCGTTTCTTCAGAAGAGGATTTAGAGGCGTTTCTCGGCGCGTTTTTGGACGAGGTTTTCAACACTGTTTTTTCCCGTACAAATCAATAGCCAGGTCAAAAAACGCGCCGAAAAAAGCTCCAAAAATGCGTCAAAAAACGCGTCGAGAGACAGACTTCAAGAATTGGCAGGACATTTCTTTTTCAGCGTCCAAAACAGCTTCCAAAGTAGCGCGGGGAAACCTCGTTGTGTGTGAACTACAAACGCTGTCATACACAGAAATCAATTAAACGAGCTGGGGGCGTTTTGGAGGCTGTTATGAGCGAGGAAACACTCAGAAAACTGCGTCCAAAAATAGCGTCCAAATAAACCGTGTGAACATCCCCTGAGGGCGCTTTCACACAGTGCGTTTTTGATGCGTTTTTCGGATGCAATTGTTGTGCACAACAATTAATGCTGTACATGTCTGCACAACACATCAAAAACGCATCAAAAACGCTCTGCGCGAAAGCACCTTTAGGGTATGTTCACACGGCATTTTTGGATACGATTTCGGGTCCGTGTTGGATACAGCAGGATCGCACCCTATAGTTTATTATAGGGCTCCTGCTCCGTCTTTCGGATGAAGAACGGACATGACAAAGACGGATCCGACAAACGCAAGATGATCGGTGAACACTGATGCGTGTTTTACACTGTGAGCAGTATAGAACCACACTGCTCATTGTCAGATGTGTGTTTGGGTCCCTCTAGTCAGACCCAAACACGCATCTAAAAGCGTATGCTCACATGGAGCAAAAACGCCGTGTGAACATACTCTTAGGATTTTGGTGCAGTTTTGGTGCAGTTTTATCTGTGCTCCCACTCCCATCTGTGCTGCTTTCATTACCAGCAGCTTATTCCAGTTGTCTAAATTGCTCAGAAAAGTGTTTCAAGTAAGTAATCATGACTTGTGTGACGTATCTGTGGATACAAACTCCTAATGTGATTACTCACTTTCCCAAAAAAGTTTTGATTGGGGGAAAAAAAACTTGTGCAGGAAGACACAGCAATAAATGCTGTACATTGCTGCCCAATAAAAACGGCCCAAATCGCGGTAAAAATAGATTTTCTGGGTTTTGTCGCGCCTTTGGCAGCAATGTACACATTTTTTTGCTGTGCCTTCCCGCACAAAAAAGCTTAAAAAAACCACCCAAATGCCTGTGTGAAAAATCCTTAGGCTTGTTCACCGGGTTTAAATTTGGGGGCGTAATTACGCCCCCCCATTACGCCCTTGGACGGCGGGGGGGGGGGGCTGGGACGGGGGTACGGGGGCCGCACTTCCATTAGACTTGAATTGATATGGCAGAGCGTACACGCGATATAATTCACATGTCAATTATCTCATGCAACGCGATTCGCCGGTGAGGGGAGAGACGTAAATTCCCTAGTTTCTATGAGAACTGTGATATTTACAGTAATGAATGGGCATTTTCGGCCGTAATTCGGCGCACTTCAGGAGGTAAATACGACCGAAATACGACGCCATTTATGCCGTGTGAAACATGGCCTTAGGCTGCTTCACACAGGCAGTTTTGGTGCAGTTTTAGCTGTGCTCCAATTAAACTGCCTTTATTACCAGCAGCTTCTTTCACTTCTCTGAAACTGTTTGGAAAGTGAGTAATCAATCAGTGTGTTTGTTAGGGTGCTTTCACACGGTGCGTTTTTGGTGCATTTTTTGATGCGTTTTTTTATGCAGGAAGGCACAGCAATTAAATGCTATACATTACTGTACAAAAAGACATCAAAAAACGCACCGTGTGAAGGCACCCTAATCGACAAGACGTCACACACAGTCATTGATTACGGACTTGAAACACCTTTCTAAACAATTTAGACAACTGAAAGAAGCTGCTGGTAATAAAGACAGTTTAATTGGAGTGTTAATAAAACTGCACCAAAGCTGCGCTGTGTGAAAGCACTCTTATGCTCAAACGGGCTAGAGATATAGGGTGACATGTATGTCCGGGGCTGCGCCAGGATTCTGGTGTCCTTTCTGCCCAAAAACTGTTGCAGCCCTGTTCTCCAGACGTATGAGCAGGCGCATTATCGGGTACCTGCGGCACTTTGCAATGCGCCCAAGCTGTGGGGGTTTTGCACCATAACCATAGGATTCTACACATTTATGACTGGAGGACGGCAAAACCGGGTGCATTACTGCTGGAACCGCCGGACCAAGGTGCACGTGGTTACCTGAGCCTCGCTTTGTAGTTAGAAAGCGCTAAATGTGTGACCCACAGTAGAACATGTTCATAGATTCAGGCACATTCTGCACTACTAATGCGCGCAATAAAAATGGTGCCTGGGTGGCAAAAATCATACATGTCGCCCAAAGTGATAATAGAACAAGACCCCAGTAATGAATAAACTTTCCCTAAAGCCAATAGAAAAACATTACCAGTGTCCACAGTATATTATCCCTCCGTCCATTTAATGCACTAGTAATACCACGTCAGTGCACCTATGTGTATGTAGATAGAGACCTCACTCACGTCCCAGGGGTGAGGTTGGCACACCTCGATATGTTTAACACCTACCTCTGCAAGCTTTATTCAGGAACAGAACATTACAACATAAAATCCTAGACTTGTCCGGCCATTACCTCGGCACAGGTGCCGTTCCTCACTATACAGGGTCTGGAGCTAATGTCCAGCATCCACAAACCACTCTGGCACAACCTACATACTGTACAGGCTTCCCTCCAGCCGGGGGGTAAGAGCCTTCCTCTCTCTGGCTCTGCTGTTGCAAAGCACACCCTCTGTTTACCTGGAGAGACGGCCTTTCTATAGGCCTGGTAAAACCTAGTCCTGGAACGTGGGAACGGCCTCCCACTCGCACTGCAGCCGTTCCAGGAAAAAGCCGGCCCGTAATGGGTCAGCCACCTGGTGTTGCTGAGCGAAAACAACTGGCATCGCCCCCACCGAGACCAGGCCCTCAGTGACACGTTCCTAGCAGGTGACCTACTGTACACCACCTAAGGTCGCTCTGCCACAATAGTTCAATGTCGAAACACAAACATGCGCAATCTGAGCTCCTAATGCAAAGAGAAGCTACACACCAATATCTCTAGCCGGGCACAGTAGTGTACCCAAGGTAAGGTCCCTGAGCCATTAGTCACACAACCACACTCCAAACCTATTGAGGCTCAGATGCTAACCGTGCGTCCTTCCATTGCGGCTCCAAACATGGCAAGACAGGTGCTAGGATAAAGCACCATGTTCTCATACAGCCGCTCCTCACTGGCCGTGTTTCTGCTGATAGTCCTATTTTCTGTGTTTAGATTTTCCTTTTCCCACCTCTATCCCCTGAAGAGATGCACATAGGGCAAAGAAACCTGTTAGGACACTAATATTTTTGGTTGATGTTAGGGTAAGTGTGTGTAAGGGAAAGGTTCTGGTCAGGGACGCCCTTTTCGGGGCAACTACCCTGTGGTTCGTCTCTAGGGCATGTGTAGGGCAAACCCATTGGTTTCCTCTTCACCATTACCCTATTTAACGACGACCATTGTCTTTCTTTATTTGGGAATAATTTAGTCCCTTTGGTTTGACACAATGTTTGTTTTTTTGCCGATTTTCAATCCAGAATTTTTGAAAACAGCCCAGCGGAGCTCGGGGCAGATTCTGCTGCAGGTCCCTGCGCACATCTGCATCAGAATGCTTTTGTTGCAGATTTTTATTGACTAAGTAGGAAGATTCGACACAGATTAAATGCGGGATCAGCATTTAACCCTTCACAAAAATGGATGTACCTGTATGGCCAAACTGCACAAGTAGGTGTGGAGAGGGCTTCTGCGCTGCGCATGCACTATACACTCATATACCCACAGACAGCCCTGATCCCGGCACTTATTTGCGACAAATGGATGTACCTGTATGACCAAACTGCACAAGGGGGTGTGGAGTGAGCTTCTGCGCTGCGCATGCGCCGTACACTCATACACCCCCAGACAGTGTGTTTAGATGCCCCGGTGAAGCCGACTGCGGCATCTATGATTAGTAGACGGGGCTGCTGTCTGTTGCGGCCTATGATCAACTACCCCCCCTCCTCCTCACCTGTGACGCCATTGCAGGGTGTTTTTCAATTGCCATGGCAGAAGGAAGACTTATGATGACCACTACAGCTGCCATGTTAGTCCTCCTATTTCATCCTGCAATAGGCAGAGTGTAATAGGAGATCAATGAGAAGCCTGCATACAGCAAGACCTTGATAAACCTGCATACAGGACAAGCGATCAAGTCCATCTTCAAGTCCCCGAGGAGTCTAAATGTTACTGTAAGAAAAAAATTTTCTATTTAAATAAAAAAAACTCCTTTTCCCATTTCTCCTTTTCCACATAAAAAAAGAAAAATTAAAAAGTCTAAAATAAAATAAGTGGTATTAATCAATAAATCGCCTGGATCCCAAAATGGCACCAGTAAAAAGTACACTTCATCCCGCGAGAAAAACTGAGCCCTCACTTACGTTCATAAGTGGGGAAAAAAAAAAAGTTATTGGTGCAGAAAATGGCGAGACAGCTCCAATATAAAATAAAAGAACATTTTTTTAAAAATTTTTTTTAAAGTAGAAAAATACAACTAAAAGTTTACAAATCTGGTATCACCGATATCGTATTGACCAGCAAAATATAAACACCACATCGTTCCATAGGTGAAAAAATATATATTGTGGCAGTAACTGGTGATGCTGTGCAAATCTAAAAAAATGTAAAATTTATTTTTTTTAAAGTAGCGAAACATAACAAAAACTCCACCTATTTGACATCACTGGGGTCGTACGGACCTGGAGGATACAGATAACATGTCATTTACACTGAGGAGTGAATGCTTTAAAAACAAGACCCTGCAAACATAGCGCAATTTGTTTTTTGTTTTTTCACATAGGGTTTCCCAGTACATATCATTGTACGGTCAAATGGCACCAATACGGTCAATGTCCATCTTGTCCTGTAAAAAACAACCCTATATAGACAGAAGAAAAAAAAAGTTATGGCTCATGGAAGGCGAGGAGGAAAAAACAAAAATTAAAAAATAGCTTCATACTGAAGGGGTCAAGACAAAACCTACACAAATATCTATAAGATGGCCCTGTGCATAAAAAACGGAGCATAAAAATAAAAAGAGCTTATAAAAATTCAGCAACAGCAGAGCAAGGATCAGAGGTGCGGAGCAAACTACAGACGAAAACATTAAAAACAGATGAATCTCCGCACCTCCTGCCGTCTCACTTTCAGCAACACTGATCTACGGCGGCTCCATCACTGTTAAATCATCAACGCTGCGGCCGCGAGAGAGAGGATTTAATTAACATTGCACCCGGAGTCATCGCTCAGGTCTGCCCTGTGCATTATGTAAGGAGGCCAAACCCCGCATCTCATATATTAAAGCTCCCCGACTTCATAGAATTTATCGCTGACATTAAAAGCAACCAGAGAAGCCGGCAGTGTTCGCTATTGCACTACTACTGTATTGTGGGGGCCAAGACCCGATAACAGGTGCGAGCTGATGAGCCTGATCTCTGCTGGGATAAAGGGCAGAAACAAAACGGCTGTGTAGTCACCATTACAATGTGACAGCGAGACATCTGCAGAGACAGAAGTGACGTGCAAGGAGCAAAAATACACAGAAGTAGCCAAAAAGGAAGAAATGTACTATAATACTGCATCCTATGTACAAGAATATAACTACTATAATACTGCATCCTATGTACAAGAATATAACTACTATAATACTGCTCCTATGTACAAGAATATAACTACTATAATACTGCCTCCTATGTACAAGAATATAACTACTATAATACTGCTCCTATGTACAAGAATATAACTGCTATAATACTGCCCCTTATGTACAAGAATATAACTACTATAATACTGCCTCTATGTACAAGAATATAACTACTATAATACTGCCCCTATGTACAAGAATATAACTACTATAATACTGCCCCTATGTACAAGAATATAACTACTATATTATGCCCTAGTACAAGATTATTTCTTTAAACGCCCCTTGTACAAGAATAAACTTAAAACTGCCCCCGTAAAAATAACTACTATAATACTGCCCCCTATGTAAAAGATAAACTACTTAATACTGCCCCCTATTACAAAATATAACTACATAAACTGCCTCCATGTAAAGAATAAAACTACTATAATACTGCCCTATGTAAAAAAATATAACACATAATATTCCCCCATGTACAAAATTAACTACTATAATACTGCTCCTTATGTACAAAATATAACTCTATAAATACGACCCCCTATGTACAAAAATTTAATAACTATATATATACTACCCCTATGTACAAGTAATAGAACTACTTATATACTGCTCCCGATTACAAGAATATAACTACTAAATACTGCCCCATATGTACACAGAATACTAACTACTATATACGCTTCAATGATAGAAAATATAACTACTATAAAAAAAATACTGCCTCCATGTACAAGAAGATAACTACTAAAATACTGCCCCATAGTACAAGAATATAACTACATAATACTGCTCATAAAGAAATAACTTACTTAATACTGCCTATGTACAAGAATATAACTACTAAATACTATCCTATGTTCAAGAATATAACTACTATAATACTGCTCCTATGTACATGACTATAACTACTATAATACTACCCCCTATGTACAAGAATATAACTACTATAATACTGCTCCTATGTACAAGAATATAACTACTATAATACTACCCCTATGTACAATAATATAACTACTATAATACTGCCCCCTATGTACAAGAATATAACTGCTATAATACTGCTCCCTATGTACAAGAATATAACTACTATAATACTGCCCCATGTACAAGAATATAAACTAGTATAATACAGCCCCTATGTACAAGAATATAACTACTATAATACTGCCCCATAGTACAAGAATATAACTACTATAATACTGCTTCTATGTACAAGAATAATAACTACTATAAATACTGCTCCTATGTACAAGAATATAACTGCTATAAAACTGCTCCCTATGTACAAGAATATAACTACTATAACACTGCTCCTATGTACAAGAATATAACTACTATAATACTGCTCCTAATGACAAGAATATAGCCCTATGTACAAGAATATAACTACTATAATACTGCCCCCTATGTACAAGAATATAACTACTATAATACTGCCTCCTATGTACAAGAATATAACTGACATAATACTGCTCCTATGTACAAGAATCTAACAACTATTATACTGTTCCTATGTACAAGAATATAACTACTAAATACTGCCCGTATGTACAAGTATATAACTACTATAATACTGCCTCCTATGTGCAAGACAATAACTACTATAATACTGCCCCCTATGTACAAGAATATAACTACTATAATACTGCCCCTATGTACAAGAATATAACTACTATAATACTGCCTCCCTATGTACAAGAATATAACTACTATAATACTGTCTCCTATGTACAAGAATATAACTACTATAATACTGCCCCTTTTTTACAAGAATATAACTACTATAATACTGCCCCTATGTACAAGAATATAACTACTATAATACTGCCCCCTATGTACAATAATATAACTAATATAATACTGCCCCTATGTACAAGAATATAACTACTATAATACTGTCCCCTATGTACAAGAATATAACTACTATAATACTGCCCCTATGTACAAGAATATAACTACTATAATACTGTCCCCTATGTACAAGAATATAACTACTATAATACTGCCCCTATGTACAAGAATATAACTACTATAATACTGCCCCTATGTACAAGAATATAACTACTATAATACTGCCCCTATGTACAAGAATAATAATAATATAATAAATCCCCCTATGTACAAGAATATAACTACTATAATACTGACCCCTATGTACAAAGAATATATCTACATAATACTAACCCGCTATGTAAAGAATATAACTACTATAATACTGTCCCCTATGTACAAGAATATAACTACTATAATACTGCCCCTATGTACAAGATATAACTACTATAATATGCTCCCTATGTATAAACATATAACATTACTATAATACTGCCCCATGTACAAGAATATAACTACTATAATACTGCTCCTATGTACAAGAAATATTAACTACTATAATACTCCCCATGTACAAGAATATAACTACTATATACTGCCCCCTATGTACAAGAATATAACTACTATAATACTGCCCTCATGTACAAGAATATAACTACTATAATACTGCCCCCTATGTACAAGAATATTACTACTATAATGCTGCCTCCTATGTACCAGGATATAACTGCTATAATACTGCCCCCTGTAGAGTGGGTATACAGAGGGGTCTGGAGTGCTTCTTTCGGGTTCCTTTTGATGATAATGCGCAGTCTTGGCTCTGGGGGTGGATGTCGGGTGTTTTGGGAGGTGCGGCCGCGTCTTCTCCTCAGTGACTGGTTTCTTTATAATGATAGCCCCGGTCTCAGCTGGTGCAGTTTGGGGGAGGGCGGCTTCTCGGATACTGATCACACAGCAGATGATTCCCTCTCATGAGCAGATGAGTGGAGAAGCGGCGCCTGCTTCCTCTCATCCCGCTGCTTCCATCACACAAATGAGACCCTTCACAACACATTATCCTCTTCCAGGAATCCATTCGCTGCAGTGACTGCAGACGGAGCCGAAAATAACTGCGCCCGGGACACCACAATATACACATGTGCCGCGGCGCCCGAAGATTGATGGGGGCTCCTCATACTGTGTCTGCAGCATATCCCATTATAGAGTCATGTCCCAGCCCTAGCAGTATCCAAATATAATCAACCGAAGAAACAGCGCCCCCTCACACCTGTGTGTGCTGGGGGTAACGCTTAGGATCATATTCCAATGTGTTTATATAGACACTGCACAGTGCAACTTCTCCTTTAAATACAGACTCTGCACAGTACAACTTCTCCTGTATATACCGACACTGCACAGTATATGCAGTACTACTTCCCCTGTCCTGTATATATGGACACTGCACAGTACCACTTCTCCTGTTCTGTTTATATGGACACTGCACAGTATCACTTCCCCTGTCCTGTATATATGGACAGTGCACAGTACCACTTCTGGTCTGTATATATGAAAAATGCAATGTATTACTTCTCCTGCTCTGTATACTGCACAGTACCACTTCTCCTGCTCTGAATACCGCATGGTACCACTTCTCCTGCTCTGTATACTGTATACTGCACAGTACCACTTCTGTTCTGTATACTGTAGACCGCACAGTACCACTTCTCCTGCTAAGTATACTGTAGACCGCACAGTACCACTTCTCCTGCTAAGTATACTGTAGACCGCACAGTACCACTTCTCTGGCTAAGTATACTGCACAGTACATATTCTCCTGCTCTTTATACTTCACAGTACCACTTCTCCTGCTCTGAATACCGCACAGTACCACTTCTCCTGCTCTGAATACCGCACAGTACCACTTCTCCTGCTCTGTATACTGCACAGTACCAGTTCTCCTGCTCTGTATACTGCACAGTACCAGTTCTCCTGCTCTGTACACTGCACAGTACCACTTCTCCTGCTCTGTACACTGCACAGTACCACTTCTCCTGCTCTGTACACCGCACAGTATCACTTCTCTTGCTCTGTATACTGTACACTGCACAGTACCACTTCTCCTGCTCTGTACACTGCACAGTACCCCTTGTCCTGCTCGGTACACTGCACAGTACCACTACTCCTGCTCGGTACACTGCACAGTACCACTACTCCTGCTCGGTACACTGCACAGTACCATTTCTCCTGCTTTGTATATTGCACAGTACCACTTCTCCTGCTCTGTACATCGCACAGTACCACTTCTCCTGCTCTGTACGCTGCACAGGACCCCTTCTCCTGCTCTGTACATCGCACAGTACCACTTCTCCTGCTTTGTACATCGCACAGTACCACTTCTATTTTTTCTGCTGTGATCCTGACTTATCGATGTTTTTAGTACATTATGTGCTTGCAGTTCACTTTATCACCAATAGATGTCACCATTTCATTTGTTTCTCAATTAGGGAATTTGTCATCAATGCTCTGATATGGGTCGGACATTGGCTTATAGGACATTTACCTTTAGGGGGCACTAGAGAGAGGTTACTGTAATATTAAAGGGGTGCTCCCACCATAGAAAATGAAGGTTAAAAGGAAATGCCGTTTAAAGTCTGGTAAAAGGGGGGCCCTGAAAGGGTTTTGGTCCCGAATGGAGAACCGGGGCGACTGCGCATGTGTCTCCATTCTGTTCTATGGGAGGACTGTAGAGAATGGAACTCCCATAGAACAGAATGGAGAACACAGCGCTCCCCTGTACGGGGAACTCAGATAGAACAGAATGGGGGAAACCCCCCCCCCTGTACAGGGAACTCCCATGAAAAAGAATAAGAACCAAAAGGCAACCCTTTTACTGGGGGAAATCCAAAAGAAAAAAGAATGGAGAAACCCCGCGCTCCCCTGTACTGGGAACTCAGATAGAAAAGAATGGAGAAAAACAGCGCTCCCTGTACTGGGAAAACTCCCTTTGAACGAAGGGAAAACAGCGCCCCCCCTGTACTGGGAACTCAGATAGAAGAAAAGGGGAACACGGCTCCCCTTTTTCTGGCAACTCCATAGAACAGAATGGAGACACCCGCACTACCCTTTACGGGGAAACCCATTTGAACGAATTTGGGGAGAAAAACGCGTTCCCTGTTCTGGGAACTCCCGAACAGAATGGGGACACAGCGCCCCCCTTTACTGGGAAAATCCCATAGAAAGAATGGAGAACACAGCGCTCCCCTGTCGGGCTCCCTTTTTAAAAAGAATGGAGAAAAACAGCGGGGTCCCCCTTTTCTGGGGATTTCCCCTTGGGTCGAATGGAGAAACACAGCGCTCCCCGGGACTGGGAATAAAATAAACGAATGGAGGGAAAACCCGTGCTCCCCTTTACTGGGAAACTCCCATAGAACAGAATGGAGAACACAGCGCTCCCTGTACTGGGGGGAAATCCCCTTGGGAAAGAAATAGAGAAAACAGCGCTCCCTGTTTCTGGGAACTTCCTTTGAAAAAAGAATTTGAAAGAAACAGCGCTCCCCCTGTACTGGGAACTTTCCCCTAGGAACGAATGGAGGGGAACACCGCGTCCCCTGTACTGGGAACTCCCATAGAAAAAGAATGGGGGAGAGAACCAGCGTCCCTGTATGGGAACTCCCATAAAACAAAGGGGAGGAAACACAGCGCCCCCCTGTACGGGGAAACTCCCATAGAACGAAGGGGAGAGAAAAACACGCCCCCCTGTACGGGGAAACCCCCCTAGAACAGAATGGAGAAACACAGGTCCCCTGTATGGGAACCCCCAAAAACAAAATGGAGAGAACAAGGTTTCCCCCTTACTGGAAACCCCCTAGAGGAAATGGAAAAACCAGGCCCCCTGTACCGGGGAAAACCCCCATAGAACAGAATAAGAACCCCCAAAGGGCCCCCCCCCCCCAACCCCCCATAGAAAGAATGAGAACACAATGCTCCCCTACCGGGAACAAAAATAGAACAGAATGAGAAACCATTTCCCCCCTGTATGGGAACCCCTGAACAAAATGGAGAAAAAAACGCAACAACCGAGAAATTTTTATCCCCCCCCCAGTACGGTGCGGTCTATAAACACTGTTGGCAGCATTGCCCACATATATGGCGCCAGCAGAGACCTTAGCATAGCACAGGATAATATTCTGTCCACCTGCAGCCACCACTAGGGGGAGCTCACTATATCCAGATGCACCCCATAAAAGTGGTAATAGGGGTTTGTTCGCCCTAGTGGAGGCCCTACCTGCCCCCAGTTGGAGGCGGGTTCCAGCACGGGGCCCCACTTGTTGACTTCTCCCAGTAGAGCGCCATATGCCATCTTGACATACAGCTTAATCTGTTCTTGGCGCCCCCAACTCCAGTGGGGGAGCTCTTCTCTCCCGGGGGAAAAACCGGTTTGTGCGCCTTGAGTCCCCTTGATTTCCCGGTGGACGGCCGTGGCTTACGGGCAGGCGCCACTGGAAATCATTCAGCGAACTCATTTCTCTGATGGAAACACGAAAAACCTTCCAAAACGCGCCGTGCTCTTGTCTAAACAGCGATCTCCGCTCATGAAAACCCCATCAAGGTGTATCCAGCTGGCGAGGCCGGCACTCCCCTGCTGCCGCCCGGACGCACGCGTCTCCCAGCGCCAGGCCTGACCTTTCCGACGATAAACACCAATTAAAGTGGAGAGCGGCGGCGTGAACATCTGCAGACACGCGTTTCATCTGATGGGAACACAGTCCTGCAATTTCAACCTTTTAAAGGGTGTCCGGCGAGGAGAGCGCAGAATACAGATGACCGCTACCTCATTAGCACGCGGCGGGTAGATACGAGGCATGGAGCGCGAGGAAGCGTGCGGAGAACAATGTGCGCCTATTGAGGCTTACCCATTCAATTACCCTTGCAAATCTCTGCTTGTTGTAGCGATGCTCAAGCAGGATTCACTTCAATGGTGATGAGCTGCAATACCTGTCATGACCATAGACAGGACGAGGGCGCTGTTGTGTGACCTTCAATCCATTTTATCACCACTTCCCAAAATGTTTGGTCTGAGCTCTACAGGATTCTCTTCAAAGGTGATAAGCTGCAATACCAGTCATGACCATAGATGGGGGGGGGGGGCGCTGTTCTGGGACCTTCAATCCATTTTATCACCACTTCCCAAAATGTTTGGTCTGAGCTCTACAGGATTCTCTTAAAAGGTGATGAGCTGCAATACCAGTCATGACCATAGATGGGGGGGCGCTGTTCTGGGACCTTCAATCCATTTTATCACCACTTCCTAAAATGCTTGGTCTGAGCATAGCAGGATTCACTTCAATGGTGATGAGCTCCAATACCAGTCATGAGCATAGATGGGAGGGGGGCGCTGTCCTGGGACCTTCAATCCATTTTATCACAACTTCCTAAAATGCTTGGTCTGAGTTTGGCAGGATTCACTTCAATGATGATGAGCTGCAATACCAGTCATGACCATAGATGGGGGGCGCTGTTGTGGGACCTCCAAATCATTTTATCCCCACTTCCGAAAATGTTTCGAGTCAGGGTGGTGCTCCAGGGCAGCGCGCCCCAATTAGTGACTTGAGGGGACCACGTATGTCCTGCATTCCTTGCCAACCCATTCGGACCTAAAACTTCTCACAGCTGAGGGTTTGTCACAATTATATCCAAGTCTAGATAGTCCTTTGTGAGATGTGGGCTCCAGGCTGATACATGTTACCTGGACTGATACATTGTAACAAGCTATCAAGATAGACAAATAGGAAAAAAATATGGGCATGTGCTATCTAGACCACTCAAACCTACACCTAGTGTCGGGAAGGGAGTATGGAGCAGGCCTAGGTGCTCTGTGCACGCCAAACACTACACCTCTTGTCACTGGGTGGTAGCAGAGACAGCCTGGACACTGGCCATTTTACCCCAGTCAGTAGTGATTGCAGCATAGATGCATAATACACTGCAATACAGAAGCATTGCAGTGTATTGTACAAGCAATGAGGTACCCTGAGGAAGGGCCTGCTATTAAACAATTGGCCTAATGATGGCCCCATAGTTCTGCCATGTTAGCAGACCCAGATAGGGTGCAATAGGAGAGCAATAAAAGCACAATACACTGCAATACAGATGCATTGTATTGCAGTGTATTATACAAGTTATGAGGTACCCTGGGGCACAGACTAATATTACATGACTGACCAAACGTAGGACCCTAGATCTGTCATGTTAGTGCAACCAGAGAGTGGGTGCAATAGTTGAACAATTTCCGCACAGTACAATGCAATATCAAAGCATTGCAGAGCATTGTACAACCAATGTGCTACCCTAGGGGAGGATCTACTATTACAGATTGGCCTAATGAAGCCCTCTAGGTTTTCTATGTAAGTACACCCAGAAGCAGGGTGTAATAGTAGAGCAATAAACATACAGTAAACTGCAATACAGAAGCATTGCAGTGTATTGTTCTTGTACTGAGATATACTGCGGGTGGTGGTTGACTATTACAGGACTTGTCTAATGAAGGCCCCAAAGTCTGCTATATTAGGACACCCAGAGGCAGAGAATAACAGGAAAGCCATGAATGAAAAGTACACTGCAACACAGAAGCATTGCAGTGTATTGTACCAATGATTAAATACCATGGGAAAGGGCTCCAAAATAAGTCAAAAGTAGTGCTGCTCAAATATGGCCCTTTTCGGTTTAAAAATGGTTGAATCCAAGAATCAGCTCTTCTGGTGGAAACCAAGAATCATTTACACTGGTGGCCCCAAGAATCATCTCAACTGGTGGCCCCAAGAATCAACTCCACGGGTGGCCCCAAGAATCACCTCCACTGGTGGGCCCAAGAATCAACTCCACTGGTGGGAACCAAGAATCAACTTGACTGGTGGGCCCCAAGAATCAGCTCCATTGATGGACCCCAAGAATCAACTCCACTGGTGGAGCTCAAGAATCCTCTTCCCTGATGGACCTCAAGAATCGTCTCCACTGTTGGCTTCAGGAACCATCTCCACTAGTGGGCCGCAGGAATCATCTCCACTGGTGAGCCCCAAGAAACTACTCCACGGGTGGACCCCAAGAATCATCTCCACTGGTGGGCCCCAATTATCAACTGAACTGGTGTGCCCCTAGAATCAACTCCACTGTTGTGCCCCAAGAATCACCTCCACTGGTGGGCCCAAGAATCAACTCCACTGTTGAGCCCCAAGAATCACCTCCACTGGTGGGCCCAAGAATCAACTCAACTGGTGGACCCCAAGAATCGTATCCACTGTTGGCTTCAGGAACATCTCACTGTGGGCCCAGGAATCAACTCCACTGGTGAAGCCCAAGAATCTACTTCACGGGTGGACCCCAAGAAATTAACCTCCACTGTTGGCCCCAAGAATCACCTCCACTGGTGGGCCCAAGAATCAACTTCACTGGTAGACCCAAGAATCAACTCCACTGGTGGGAACCAAGAATCATTTTCACTGGTGGGGTCCAAGAATCCTCTTCACTGATGGACCCCAAGAATCGTCTCCACTGTTGGCTTCAGGAACCATCTCCACTAGTGGGCTCTAAGAATCAATTCCACTGGTGGCCCCAAGAATCGACATAATATAATTTATGACCTCTATAGCATATAAAATATAGACCGCAGTAATGGAGTATATACGCAGGTGCTTTCCTTAAACACCTCGTGTCAATTTGCTCAATGAAGGTATACTCCTAATATAGACACTTGCAACAGTGTATCTACAAAGCGTATTCAATTTAATAAGTATCAAAGACATTAAAACAGCATATCGGCTAAATAGCCTTGCTTAAGGACATTTTTCAACAATATATCATTATAACTTGCGGCTTTATGTCTCCAGTCCCGGAGTAATCCAAATGTGTCTTCAGCGCTGAAGTTTCAAGCGCTCTTTACTAGCAGCTGGTATAGCTTGCTAGACGAAGTTCACCTCGCTGCTGTGACGGCTGTTTGGGGTGTGCGCTCTGTTGCGACGTTTCCGGGTCCTCCTCTTTCTCAAGCTCAAATATGGACCTTTTCGGTTTAAAAATGGTTGAATCCAAGAATCAACTCTTCTGGTGGAAACCAAGATTCATTTACACTGGTGGCCCCAAGAATGATCTCAACTGGTGGCCCCAAGAATCAACTCCACTTGTGGCCCCAAGAATTATCTCCACTGGTGGCCCCAAGAATCATCTTCATTGGTGGCCCCAAGCATCAACTCCACTGGTGGCCCCAAGAATCAACTTCACTGGTGGCCCCAAGAACCAACTCCACTGGTTGGCGCCAAGAATCAACTCCACTGGTGGGCCCCAAGAATCAACTCCACTGGTGGCCCAAGATCAATCACTGGTGGCCCAAGAATCAACTCCACTGGTGGGCCCCAAGAATCATAACTCCACCTGCGCCCAAAATCAACTCCATGGTGGACAAATCGCACACTGGTGAACCCCAAGAATCAACTCCACTGGTGGGCCCCAAGAATCAACTCTATTGGAGGGCACAAAGAATCATCTCTACTGGTGGACACCCAACAATCAACTCTACTGGTGGGCCCCAAGAATCAGCTCCACTGGTGGCCCCAAGAATCAACTCCACTGGTGGCCCCAAGAATCATCTCCACCGGTGGGCCCCAAGAATCAACTCCTATGGTGGCTCCAAGAATCAACTCCACTGTTGGCTCCAGGAACCATCTCCATTAGTAGGCCCCAAGAATCAGCTCCACTGGAGGAACCCAAGAACCAGCAGGGTACTTCATCGCTTAAACAATACACTGCAATGCTCTGGTATTGCAGTGTACTTTGCTTTTATTGAACTACAGTTATAGTGTGTCTCTGGGCTTAGAGGGCTTTGAATTGGACTGACCTGAATTGCATGGATTCAAGTCAGACCTGACATTGACCTGAATCCGAAGAATAACCTGTGTAAAGAAAAAAAAAAGCTGAATAGAGGTTTTAAAAATGAAAAAAAAAAAAAAACAAAATTGGTATCTGTAAAAGTCCAAACTAATAAAGCATCAGATTATTCATCATACCTGGTAAGTGATGTTGGAAAGAGCCCCAAAAAAGTTAGAACTGTCCCCCAAAAAGTTAAAAAAGTAAAGAACCCATATGTTCTCCAATAACTACAGCCCCCCCCCAAAAAAAAATTATTAAAAAAAATCAGACTAATTAATAAAAAAATAAATAAATAAACTTGTGGCTTAGAATAGAAATGAGAAGTGTTTCATTCCCTGACAGCAAGCAGTGGTCTTGAAGATGGTGAGCAGGATGTTTTTGTAGAGCGGGCATTGGTGCACCGGGAGGAGGCAGATACAATTGAATATGGCGGCTGATGAGCGGGTAGGACACCTAACCCTGGTGCCAGATATTTGAAGCTTTCATAACAAAAGATAAACTATCCGCTTTAGGCAAGCTTTCTGATTGGTTGCCAGGGTGAGCAGACATAGGGATGGCCAGGAACAGTCTAGACACAGGCAGTGACCAAGATACTATCTCCATAAGAGTAATCATGGCTGACAGGAAGTGGCTTCTGCACAGAAAAGTATGCTTGGTCCTTTGTCTCCACCTCTGGTCACTTTAGGGTACTGCAGCCCTTCCTAAAATTTACGTTTACTTATTTGCAATCCATGTCAGCAGCCGATTATTCCCCCGGGGCCCAGTGGCCCCTGCACCATTTACATGAATGAGAGCTGGACGGGTCATTGACCGCTGCCTGGTGTCCGTGCCTGATACCTGCTCCGCTCTATAGTGAGCCGTGTATTACAGGATTATCCTATTTACTGCTCCTTTTATTTCCTGCTTATTAAGGGATTAGCCGCAGACCATTCTTCATTATTTCCTGATGCCACCAGGAAAACAGAAATGATTTCATTAGACGATAAATCCTCTGCAGCCGCCTCCCGGGCAGGAAAAATACAAATCCTGCGCCACAGATGACCCCGTGCGCAAAGACCCCGTCCGGGGGGAAATGTCTACTTTTTAACCCAACAACAGCGCCTCTCCCGCCTATGGGTTGTGTGCGGTATTGCAGCGCAGCTGGAGCCACCTGAATGCACATGAGCTGCAATACCGGTCATAACCATGGACAGAGATGGCGCTGTTTGGAGGAAACAGCGCCTTCACAGCAGATTTTCAGCTGCCACATCCTAAAATGTTTAGGGACAGGATGATGCTATAGGGTAGTGCTCCCCAATCAGTGGCTCAGGGGCCACATTTGTCCTGCAATTGCTGCCTTTGGGCAGCCCTGACTTATCCACATTCATTAACATTTGTGACTTCATTAGGGCTCAATGCATATAAACCAGGGATGTAATTAGCATTAGTAGGGCCAGAGGGAAAATTAAGCTCGGGGGCCCCTAGTGAAAAAATAAAAAGGGGGCCCCCATTTAATTTGGCCATTACAATGTTATCTCCTTATGTGGCAGGAGGGATTTTGGGCCCCCTCAAGCTGCAGGGCCTGGTAGTGACTGCTACCTCTGCACGCCCTATAGCTATGCCCCTGAGTAGGGCCCTATAGCAAAATAAGATGGGGTCCCACCATCTAATGACAGGAAACTGACGCATAAATAGCAATAATTGGAGCTATAAATAATGCCGCCATGTATCACAGAAGCTACATGGTAGTGCTCGATAGCATGAAGCCACCAATACCTACACAAAGGTGCTATGATCCTGTAGCAGGATGGGGCCCCTTCACTCTCTGAGCTTATGACAAAAACTTAAGCTGCAGGAGAAATAGCAATAATTGACGCTATAAATAATACCGCCATATACCACAGAAGCCACATAGTAGTGCTCCATGGCAGGAAGCCACCAATACCACAAAATAGGGGCTATGACCGTGGGATGCGGGGGCCCTTCAAACCGAGCCTTTTAAAAAATTAAGGGACCCCCATCATTGGAGCTATAAATAATACCGCCATATATCAGGGATCCCACATAGTAGTGCTCGATAGCAGGAAGCTACCATTACCCACTCAGCATGCTGGGGCCCCTTCAACCTCTGGGCCCCACCACTTATGACAAGAAACTTAAGCAGCAGCAGAAATAGCAATAATTGGAGCTATAAATAATACCGCCATATATCACAGAAGCCATTAGGCCGATAGCAGGAAAACTACCAATTTCCCACTCATATTTCTGAGGCCCCTTCAGCCTCTGGGCCCCATAGAAAAAGGAGACGGGGCCCGGTTACCTAATGATGGGAAACTGAAGCAGTAGCATAAATTTATAATGAAATTATAAATAATGCCGCCATATATCACACAACTCACCTAGCAGTGCTCGATAGCAGGAAACCACCAATACCTACACAAAGGTGCTATGATCTTATAACAGGGTGGGGCCCCTTTAAACTCTGGGCCCTATAGAAAAATAAAATGGGACCCCATCATTGGAGCAAAAATAAACCGCCAATTCAGGGAAAACCCCTAATTAGTGCTCTAGCAGGAACCATTTTTCCCAAACCCCAAAAATGCTCTGGGCCCCCTAGCACTGCTATGGCATAGTTTTTGCCATGATATTAGTGGGTGGGGGGCCCCTGCTATAGGGGCAGAAGTTCAAGTATCATCTGGAGTTTACAAGGGGTTTTTAGACTGGGATCAACTGAACAAATGCTCAGCTCTAAGAATCATTAGGTCAGAAGGTATTTATTCATCCTTTGCCAGTAAATAAGAATGTCTTTATTCACTGACAGAAAGCAGTGATCTATGTAGAATATATCATATGTAGTCAGTGCGGGGGCTGTACTTCCCTCTGTAACTGGAGCTAATATGCTAATGTATCAGCTACAGAGAGAATCATCTAGAAATGCCCCAAGGAGGTGATTTTTCTGACGTCATCGTTGGCAAAATGTGTAAAATAAAATAAAACACAAACACACAAAAAATAAAATAATAATGAAAACCCAAAAAGTCCAAACCGCAACTTTTATCTTTGCCCCCAAAGACCCTAAAACTCCTTATCACTTATAAATAAACGTCCATGAAGAAAAAGTAACAGAATTACAAGACTTTTTTTAGCAGCACATTTAAAAAACAGAAAAATGTCAAATTTTGTTGTTTATTTATTACAATTTTTCTTCATATTCTTGAAAAAAAAAAAACTTATGTGAAAACGGCATAAACATAAAGCCTAAGATCACAGAAAAAAGGCAAAAAATGAGAATTAGAAGAGTCTGGGAAAGCGTTATGGTTTCTGCACGTACCATGGAAAAGGAAAATGAGTCTGGGCAGGAATGCGAGGGGGGAGAAAGTCTGGAAGTGGTTACTAATAATAATAAGTACTATTAATAATTAAACATTAATACAGCTACTAACTAAATAATAATAAGAATAATAAATAATAATAAATAAAATAAATACAAATAATAGATAATACTAATAAAGAATAATAATAATAATAAATAATAAAACTAATAGATAAAAATAATAAAGAATAATGATAAAAACCAATACTAATAAATAAATAATAACAACAACAACAAATACTATTAATAATAATGAACACTACTAACAATAAATAATACAGAATAAGAATTATAATAAAAAAATAATAAAAAATAAATAAAATACATAAAATACTAAATAATGCTAATAAAGAATAATAATAAAAATTAACACTAATACATATATAATAATACTATTAATACTAATTAAAACTAACAATAAATAATAAAGAATAATAAATAATAAAACTAATAGATAATAAAATATATAAAAAATAATAATGATAAAAATGTATTTAATTCATAAATAATAATAATAACAATAAATACTATTAATACTAATTAATACTACTAACAATAAATAATAAAGAATAATAATAAAACTAATAGATAAAAATAATAAAGAATAATGATAAAAACCAATATTAATAAATAAATAATAACAACAACAACAACAAATACTATTAATAATTAACACTACTAACAAATAATACAGAATAAGAATTAATAAAAAAATTAAAAATAAATAAAATACATAAAATACTAAATACTAATAAAGAATAATAATACAAATTAATACTAATACATATATAATACTATTAATACTAATTAAAACTAACAAATAAAGAATAATAATAAATAATAAAATAGATAATAATAAAATATATAAAAATAATGATAAAAATTTATTTAATTCATAAATAATAATAATAATAAATACTATTAATAATTAACTCTACTAAAAATAAATAATAAATTATAATAAAAATAATAATAAAATGTATAAAAATAATGATAAAAATGTATTTAATTCATAAATAATAATAATAATAATAATAAATACTATTAATACTGTAATTCTACTAACAATAAATAATAATATATTATGATAAAAATAATAATAAAACGAACAAATAATGAAATACTATCACGCTGCTTACACCGTTCTCAAGCTGCAGGACCAGGACGCGCGGACCGTGCCTCATTAGGTAAGTAGGTTTTGTTATTTTATTTTTATTAGGTATGGGGGGGCATATCACTGGCTACAGGGGGCATATCACTGGCTACAGGGGGGGCATATCACTGGCTACAGAGGGGCATATCACTGGCTACAGGGGGGCATATCACTGGCTACAGGGGGCATATCACTGGCTACAGGGGGCATATTATGTGGCTATGGGGGCATATTATGTGGCTAAGGGGACATATTACCGGCTACGGGGGCATATTACCTGCTAAGGGGGCATATTACTGGCGAAGGGAGGCAGTAACCTGGCTACAGGGGGCTAATAACCTGACTACAAGGAGCATATTACTGGCTACAGGGGGCAGTAACCTGGCTACAGGGGCATATTACTGCCTAAAGGGGGCAGTAACCTAGCTACAGAGGGCAGTAACCTGGCTAGAGGGGCTAATAACCTGGCTAGAGGGGGGCAACTACTTGGCTAACGGGGGCACAACCTGGCTATAGGGGGCAAATATTTACCTACATGGGAGTAATTATTACCATTTGGGGCACTATAGATGGAGATTTTGTATAGAGATAGGAAATTGTAGAGAAATGCTGATAAAATGAGGAGTCTAAGATGTTTGTTTTGTAAATTTTTCAGTGAAGAGTTGTGGACGGGAGAAGTCATCATGGCGTCTGGGACAGATGGAGAAGAAGAAGAGAAAGAGAACAACTCTTCAGAGACGTCTCCTGTAAGTCACTAAATGTAACGTCAGTGTAATCCCTTATATTTCTCCTGAGCCTACATACAAAGGTTTTTCTCTGTAAATATACATCCGCAGTTCACAATGAGACGCAAAAAATTCCGTGTGCACCCAGCCCTACTCAGAAAAACTTAAGGGCCCGAGCCCCGGATGTTTTGTGACCCTAGCAACGCCCCTGCTTGTACTAATTGTAAATGTGCTGCTCTGGCATGCTGTCACTTGTAGTTACATGTTCCACAGCAGTGAGTAGCTGTTGAACTACAAGGACTAGCAAGCCACACCTCACATATACTAATTGTATGGGTGCTGATTTGTACATGTGTTTACTATGTGCTGCTGTGGCATGGCAACTTCATGTTCCACAGCAGTGAGTAGCTGTGGAACTACAAGTGCCAGCATGTCACACCACATTTGTTCAAATTGTATAGGTGCTTATTAGTACATGTCTTTACCATGTGCTGCTGTGGTATGCTGGCACTTCTAGTTCCATGGTCCACAGCAGTGAGTAGCTGTGGAACTACAAGTGCCAGCATACCACACCACACATGTACTACTTGTATGGGTGCCTATTATTTCAGATGTTTACCATGTGCTGCTGTGGAATGCTGGCACTTGTAGTTCCATGTTACACAGCATTGAATAGCTGTGGAACTACAAGTGCCAGCAAATGGGACATTTTAAGACGCAGAAGGAAAGGAAGGAATGGGAATAGAAGCTAATGCAAAATATCAAACTTTGCAATATGGGCTCCATCTCCATGCCAGCTTCATGTCCCACTATGTGCAAACTGTGGGGGCCACAAATCACTACCTGATAGCAAACAGATAAGAGCAGGAGCTGATGATCCTCCTGTCGCGCCTCACAAGTTTGCAGATTATTATATTCTATTATTTCTGTCCTGTTGTAAATAACTTCTCTGCTTTTACTGCATTTTGCTTTTCTAAGATTTTTGGAAGACCTGGTCGAATGTGCAGAAAAAGTCCGTGAATGTTCAGTTTCTTGTATAACATCACGGAGGCTTTCCATCTAATATACTCGGAGACCAACAATGTATCGCCCGGTTTCATCACTCTTCTAGAGCATTGTCTGGACTGGGTACATTATAACTAAACCTCAGCTATTAGAAGTACTGGGTCAGGATGAGTTTACAACTTCTCCACAAGAGAAGGTCCATTGAATAGCAGCAAGTGGAGAACTTACAGATGATGAGGAATCTCCGCAAAGACAATTGCGGAAGTATCACAATACTGGACGGTGGATCATCCCGAGGACACGACTGGAGCCCTGTGGCCCTAATGCAAGGTCTGTAGTAGGGCCCCCGCTCCCCATATGCTATGTATAACACTGTATATGGCAGGAGAGCCTTCCCCTCAGCCCGTTGTGACCTCTTCTATCATCCTCTTTGACCCTCTTCATAAAGTTCCCTGTAGAGCTTCCCTGCCTCGCTGTTTTTGGATCGGTGGGGAGATATCGGACCAGTAAGTCTGTGAGATTTCCCCCTCGGTCGGAGCTTTAGAATTCATCTCTATAGTAACAGGTTAGTCACAAGTCTCCTCCATTAGCGGAGACACATATTGTGGGATTTTATGTTCTGTAAAAGTTATAAAAAAACCCCCCAGATATCCGGAAGGTTAGAGAAGTGATGTCTGTTCTTACAGATTCCGCCTCCCCCGCACGCTGCACGCCCCCGCAGCACCGCGCACCTCCAGCGCCGCGCTCTCCTCCCACGTCTGCTTTTATATGTCTATATTATAATGCTTCATTAAGAGCCTTGAGACCAGAAATCTGTAATCCTGGAAACCAAGGACATGCGCTTCCTTACCTGCAGAACATGGCCGCCTGACGAGCCCAGCCATACAAGGGGCTGAGTGCATGGAAGTGACCCTCCTATGGAGCGGCGCAATGATTGGTCCTCACACTGGTGGACACAGGTCATGGGGCTTCATTTTTCTGAAGACCTTTGGGGCAACCAGGTCCAACGCTGGGGTTGTCCAAATTATTCCATAAAAAGGCAGAAAAAATGTCCATGAAGGTGGATGAAGATCATGAAACTGACACATGGTCATCCAGCAAAGTCTATAGGGGTCAACTGGTGGTCAAAGCCCAGTTGGGCTGGAAACTTCTGCTCTACAAACAGCAAATCCACCCTAAGGCCCCCATGATCTAATGTTATTAGAGGAATGCCTCCATGAGTAGATATGAGCTGGCCCCTCTCTAAAGTCTCCTCAAAACCCCATGCCCTACTTAAGGTCCCTGGGACACCTATCCAAAATTGCTTGAGGAACTCCTCTACACATTGGCCTAGGTGAACAATGCTGGGGTTTGTGTCATTCTGGAGACCAAGCGACCAAGGCAGGAGACAATCTCCCTCAAATCATACATCACCCCATGGCAAGAGCTTGAGATTGGTGAAGTCGTCTAAGTACTAGAAAAGGTAAAAAGTCCTGGGGCTGTGTAATGTTTAAGACCCCTCAGTGGTCAGGGCAGGAGACAATGGCCCCTCAACCATACATCCTCCATACACAGATCTTTGGTTTGGTGAAGACACCCAACCAAGGTAGACGGGCTGGGGTTAGTGTGATTGGTGAAGGCACCTAAATACTCCCATAGGTACGATGTCCTGGGGTCGGGTACTGGTGAAGACCCCCTGAGTGGCCAAGGCAGGAGACAATGGCCCCTCAACCATACATCCCCCAAAGGACAGCCCCCCACTGCGCATTTTTGGTAGCTCCCGACCGAATGTTGGTTTTTTTTGCTCTGCCGGCCAATGTCTGGATATCGCTCTCCGCACTGCACCTGGGAAGCCCGCCTCACCAATTTTGGTTTATCTTGCCGCCCAATGTTGGGTTCACTTCCCCTGCCAATTTTTGGAAATTTTGCATCACCAAGGGGGGTTCATTTCATGCAAAAAATGTTGGTATATCCCGCACTGCACAATGTTGGTATGTTGATTGGAAGTTGGATATCACTTATGCCAAATTTGATTCCTACCGCTGGGGAAGTTGGAATCGCCTGATGGAATGTTGGATTATGGCCCCTCGACTCCACCAATTCTATACGCTCTCCGCATCACCAATTTGTTTCGTCTTTCCCCTGGCCCAATGCTGGATTTTCTTTACGCCCCAAGGGGATATCCCCTCTCCCACTGCACAATGTTGAACCCTCTTTTAAAAGAAAAGGGGTTGGTATCACCCCCATGCACCAAGCTGGAATACTTTTTTTTACTTCACCCAATGTCTGGATTTTTTCCCACCCCAAGTCTGGAAGGGGCCTCACGGGTTGCCCTGTGGTATCACCCCGATGACAAGCGGATATCACTCTCCCCCCGCCCCAATTTTGGATATCCTCTTACTACCAAGTCTGGGTCTTTTTTTCATCTCCCACGAAAGTCTGGACTGTTTGTTGGGACCAAATGTCGGAAACATCCCCCACTGCACCAGTCTGGATTGTCCCCACTCACCCAATTTTGGGTTATCATCCCCATGCAAATGTTGGTTTACCTCCCATGCCCCAATGTTGGTATCACCCCATGCCCAAGTCTGGATAACTTTGCCTGACCAATTTGGATACGCTTCCGCACTGCCCAAAATCTGGAATGTCTCCCCTGACCAGCGGATATCGCTCTCCGCACTGCACCAATTTGGGATTTTCCTCTCGTCCTGACCAAATCTGGAAACCCTTTCCCCCCAACTGACAAGTTGGTATACTCCTTACGCCAATTCTGGATATCGCTCTCTGCACTGCACCAATGTCTGGATATCCTCCTATGCCCAATGTCGGATACCTTCCCACTGCCCAATGTCTGGATATCGCTCTCTGCCCTGCACCAATGTTGGATATCCTCTCCCAGGGGCACCAATGTTGGATATCCTCCGCCTGCACCAATGTCTGGTATCCTCCCCGCCCTGCACCAATTTGGATATCCTCTCCGACTGCAAAAAAAAATTTTTGGGGGGTTCACTCTCCCACTCCCCAAATTTTGGATTCACCCCCCACGCCCCAAGTTGGGATTCCTCTCCGCACTGCCCAATTTTGGTTTCCCTCTCCCCTGCACAATGTCTGGATTCACCTCCGCACTGCCCCAAATGTTGGATATCACCTCCCACTGCCCCAAATGTCTGGATATCCTTTTCACTGCACCAATGCTGGATACCTCCCCGCCGCACAATGTCTGAATCGCTCTCCCGCACCAATGTCTGGATACGCTCTCGCACTGCCCCAATGTCGGATATCCTCCCCGTGCACCAATGTCTGGATATCGCTCTCCGCACTGCACCAGAATCTGGATATCGCTCTCCGCACTGCACCAATGTCTGGATATCGCTCTCCGCACTGCACCAATGTCTGGATTCCTCTCACGCACCAATGTCTGGAATCCTCCCCCACGCCCCAAATGTCTGGATATCGCTCTCCGCACTGCACCAATGTCTGGATATCGCTCTCCGCACTGCACCAATGTCTGGATATCGCTCTCCGCACTGCACCAATGTCTGGTATCCTTCGCCTGCCCAAATTTTTCGGGATTCCTCTCCACTGCACCAATTTGGGGATATCATTTCCCGCACTGCACCAATTGGTATCACTCTCGCCTGCACCAAATTGGATACGCTCCCCCACTCCCCAAGTTGGATATCATTTCCCCGCCCTGCCCCAATGTCTGGATATCTCTCTCCGCCCCGCCCCCATGTCTGGATATCTCTCTCCGCACTGCTCCAATGTCTGGATATCACTCTCCGCACTGCACCAGTCGGAATCCTCCCCGCTCACCAGTCTGGAATCGTCCCCCACGCACCAATGTTGGTTTTCCCCCACTCCTTTGGGTTCCTCTCCCAATGCGGATACCCTCTCCGCACTCACAATTTGGATATCGCTCTCCCATGCCCTTCTGGATATCACTCTCACTGCACCAATTCTGGATACACCTCCGCACTGCACCAAATTTCGGGATATCGCTCCCCAACTGCCCAATTCGGATATCACTCTTTTTTACTGCCCCAAATGTGGATATCACTCCCGCCTGCACCAATGTTGGATATACTCTCGACGCCCCCAAAGTCTGGTATCCTTCCGCCTGCCAATGTTTGGAAATTCCTCTCCCATGCACCAATGTCTGGTAACTCCCCGACTGCACCAATGTCTGGATATCGCTCTCCGCACTGCACCAATGTCTGGATATCACTCTCCGTACTGCACCAATGTCTGGATATCACTCTCTTTAGTGCGCCAATGTCTGGATATCACTCTCTTTACTGCACCAATGTCTGGATATCACTCTCCGCACTGCACCAATGTCTGGATATCACTCTCCGCACTGCACCAATGTCTGGATATCACTCTCCGCACTGCACCAATGTCTGGATATCACTCTCCGCACTGCACCAATGTCTGGATATCACTCTCCGCACTGCACCAATGTCTGGATATCACTCTCCCGCATCCCCAAATTTTGGATATCCTCCCCGCACTGCCCCAAATGTTGGATACCCTCTCCCACTGAAACCAATGTCTGGAAACACTCCCCGGATGCCCCAAAATTCTGGTATCGCCTCCGCATGCACCAATGCTGGTTTCCTCCCCGCACGCCCATTTTGGGATATCACTTCCGCACTGACCATGTCTGGATTCCCTCTCCCATTGCACCAATGTTGGATATACTCCCCGATGCAAATTTTGGATATCCTCTCCCACTGCACCAATGTTGGATATCTCTCCATGCCCAAATGTTGGATATCCTTCCGCCTGCCCAATTTGGGTTTATCATTTCCCCAACGCCCCAATGTTGGATATCCTCCGCATGCACAATGTCTGGATATCACTCCCCGACTGCCCAATGTTGGTATCCTCTCGACTGCACCAAGTCTGGATATACTCCCCAGGGCCCAATGTTGGTTTTCATTTTTTACTGCCCAATGTTGGATAATCTCTGTCTGCACAATTTTGGATATCACTCTCTTTGGGGCCAATGTCTGGTATCCTCCACTGCACCAATGTTGGTTCCTCCCCCACTGCCCAATGTTGGTATCACTCTCGCATGCCCCAATGTTGGATATCACTCCCCGCACGCCCCAATGTCTGGTATCACTTCCGCATGCCCAAATGTCGGGATACACTCTCCCTGCACCAATGTCTGGATATCTCATCTTAGACAAACGTTTGGGAGTGTGAAAATATTCACCAAAGGTGGTCCTGTTTTAGCTGCTATAATTTCATGTTTTATGCAACGCATTGTTAGTGTTTGTGCCATGAACTTGTTCTATATTATCTGAATTTGTCTAATATTAAAAAACAAAAGTTACAAAGTTTATTTTTAATCGCAATTCACGCATGTAAAAAATCTAGGACAACGGGGAAAGTTTCCCGTGTTGGTGCACTGCGCCAAGACGGATCTTTACAGAGACAGAAAGACTGTAAAGTCCTCGTGAGCACAAATCCGAGCTTAAACTATCATAAGACCCTGGATTCTTTTCGCCTCTGATGTGTCCGGAGATGAGCAGCCAAAGCCCGGGGCAGCGCTGACGACCGTGGACGTGACCCCCGCGTTTATTCCGGTGGGCGGGGTGACCCGCCCGCCAGACGTGATGACGGCTCCTGGAGAAAGTCACAGAAGCCAATTAAGAATGGGGGCACACAAGGCGGTAAACAAGGATGTCACAGAGTGCGCGCAGCGCAGACGGCACCGGTGACCTGCGCCGAGACGACCTGATCTCTACTTACATCTCTACTCTTGTGTGTTTTCTCCTCTTCAGACGCTCGCAGAAAGGGGGCTTTTTAGTGTAAAGAAATAGGACAAAGCCGGTGCGGAAGGGAGGGGGGAGCAGCAACAACTCGAGGTTTACAGATAGTCGTTTGGGGGGGGACTAAATGGTAAAGTTAAAAAAAAAAAAATTCTAAACATTTTTTAAAATATTAAAACATATGAAACAATAAAAAAGTGACAAATAATTGGTGTCGCCGCGTCCATAAAAGTCCGATTTGTTCAAATATAATCTAATTTATCCCGTGACCTCTGTAACAAAAAAAAAAATTCCCAGAGGCAAAACTGCATTTTTTTTTTTTTTTTGTCATTTCACGTCCTCTTACATTGAATAAAAAAAAATTACCCAAAAGCCTCGTATATCCCAATGGGTACCAATAAAAACTGCACTTCCATCCGCAGAAAAAAAAAAAAAAAAACCCAAGCCCTCATTCAGATTCATAGCAGTAAAAAAACAAGTCATTGGTCGCAGAAAATGTTGCTGCAGCACAAATTTAAAGGGGTTTTGCCACAAAGTAAAATTGCTATGGGAAGCTTGCAAATGAAATGACAAACTTTTTCAACCATTCATTATTATTAAAAATTCTGCACCGTTGTTGTTTCAGCTGCTCCTTTAGTGATCCATTATTTACAGCTCATCTCCAGGGGATACGACCAGGGCTGAGAGCTCCTCAGTCCTGGCCGCACATGCTCAGACATCACTTCTCCTCTCAGGCAGCTACCGAGTGTTCAAACCCCAGGTGCTGTCATTCTACTCCCATCCTCTGTACTCCTTAGTAATTAGTCAAACAATGCAAATAAATAAAAAAAAGAAAACCCCCAAACAGGCTGTGCATTGTAAAGAGAAAAAAAAATCCACAGCTTTGGTTCCTGCAGGGATTTGAACCGAGGACCCTTGTGCTGTGAGGCAAAACTTTACCTCTGAGCTACATTGTAGCTACTCTCAGTTCTATAAATAAACAGATCTTTCTTTGACTACAGAGATGAAAGGCCTGGTGATGTCATCCTGCTGAATCACATGATATGCAATTCAAAACAATATCCACACACATCCCACTTCTGAGCACACATAGCTGAAGTAGCTTTATGCAGGAGGTAGTGAGATTATATTGTGGCATAACTATATAACCTCCCTTAAGACAGGGAATAAAGGGGGACTTAAGAAAATTTTGAATTGCAAAAACATATCGAAAACTCACCCAATATCGCTGTGATCCTACTGCTCGTCAGAATACAGAACACAAGTCATTTATACCAAACAGTGAAGTCGATAGAAACAAAATCCTGCAACAATGGCGCAATTACGTTTTTTTTTACACCATAAAGAATTTAGGGTGTTTTCCACAGTATATGATATGTTATGTTCAAAAAGTACATCATGCCCCGCAAACAAGCTCTTGGAAGTCAGGGAAGAAACAAAAATAAAGATCCAAAAAATTATAAACAGCTGTCAGGAAGGGGTTGAAAAGTCATGTCCCGCAAAAAACAAGCCCTCATACAGCTACGTAGATGGAAAATTTAAACAAAAGTTATGGCTCTTGGAAAGTCGGGCAGGTAAAAAAAAATGAAGAGTCCAGAAACTATTATGACCGGCTGTCAGGAAGGTATTAAAAATTCATCTTGTTCCATAAAAAAACAACTCGCTGAATCTCAATGTAGATTGAAAAATGAAAAAAAAAAAAAAAGGTTATGACTCTTGGGAGTCAGAGAGGGAAAAAAAAACAAAAAACTAAAAGCCAAAAAGTGATGACTGACTGACAGAGGTTAAAAAAGGCATCTTGTCCCGCGAAAAAAAAAAAAAAATATACAGATGGAAAAATAAAAGTTATGGTTCTTGAAAGTTGGGGAGGGAAAAAAAAACAAGCAAAAAATTATGACCACTTGACAGGAAGTGATTAAAAAATACATCTTGTGCCGCACATCTCAGTAGATTTAAAAATGCAAAAAATAAATAAATACATAATGCGTCTTGGAAGTCAGGGAGGAAAAATACAAAGAACCAAAAAATTATGACCAGCTGTCAGGGTTTAAAAGTACATCTTGCCCCGCAAAAAAACAAGCCCTCATACAGCTAAGTAGACAGGGATGGGTTAAAAAGTACATAGTGTCCTGCAAAAAAAACAAAAAAAAAACAAGCTATGTAGATTAAAAAATAAAAAAAATTCTGGCTCCTGAAAGTCAGGCAGGGAAAAAAACAAAGAACCAAAAAAATTAAGACCGGCTGTCAGAAAAAGGTTAAAAAATACATCCTGTCCTGCAAAAAATAAGCCCTTATACAGCTATGTATATGAAAAAATGTAAAACAAACAAAAACAAAAGTTACAGCTCTTCAAAGTCAGGGAAGAAAAATAACAAAAAGTCAAAAAATTATGACTGGCTGTCAGCAATGGGTCGAAAACTACATTTTGTCCAACAAAAAACAAGCCCTTATATTATATGTAGATGGAAGAAAAAATAATCAGCTCTTGAAGTTGGGTAATGAAAAAATACAAGGTACAAAAAATTAATACTAGCTGGTCAGTATTAAAAATTACATCCCGCAAAAAACAAGCCCTCATACAGCTAAGTAGACAGAAAGGGGTTAAATAGTACATCTTGTCCTGCAAAAAAAATAAAAAGAAAAACAAACAAACAAGCTCTGTAGATGAAAAAAAAAAAAAAAATTAGCCAAACAAATTAAGTCTGGCTGTCAGAAAAAGATGAACAAAATACATCCTGTCCTGCATAAAATAAGCCCTCATACAGCAATGTATATGGAAAAATGGGAAAAAAAAAAGTTATGGCTCTTGAAAGTCAGGGAGGAAAAATTACAAAAAGTGAAAAAACTATGACTGGCTGTCAGTAAAGGGTTGAAAACTACATCGTGTCCTGCAACAAACAAGCCCTTATATGTATATGTAGATGGAAGAAAAATAACAGCTCTTGGAAGTTGGGGATGAAAAATACAAGGACAAAAAATTATGACCAGCTGTCAGGATTAAAAAGTACATCCCGCATAAAAACAAGCCCTTATACAGCTAAGTAGACAGAGAGGGGTTAAATAGTACATCTTGTCCCGCAAAAAACAAAAAAACAAAAACAAGCTATGTAGATGAAAAAATAGAAAAAAAGTTCTGGCTACTGGAAATCAGGCAGGGGAAAAACAACGATCTAAAAAAATTGTCTGGCTGTCAGAAAAAGGTGAACAAAATACATCCTACCCTGCATAAAATAAGCCCTCGTCCAGCGATGTATATGAAAAAATGGGGAAAAAAGGTGCGGCTCTTGAAAGTCAGGGAGGTAACTTACAAAAAGTCAAATACCTATGACTGGCTGTCAGTAATGGGTTGAAAACTACATCTTGTCCCGCAAAAATCAAGCCTTTATATGTCTATGTAGATGAAAAGTGAAAAAAAAAAAATGTTACGGTTCGTGAAAGTCAGGGAGGAAAAATTGCAAAAAGTCGAAATATTGTGAATGGCTGTCAGCAATGGGTCGAAAACTAGATCTTGTCCTGCAAAAAACAAGCCCTTATATGTCTATGTAGATAGAAAAGTGGAAAAAAAAAATCGGCTTTTAGAAGTCGGAAAGGAAAAAACAAAAATAAAAAATCTGAAAATCTGGAATGAGTTAAAAAGTACATTTTGACTACAAAGACAGAAAAGTAAAAAAAAAGTTACGGCTCTTGGAAGTCGGGGAGGAAAGAAAAAGAAGAACAGGCAAAAAATAATGACCGGCTGTCGGGAAGGGGTAAGAAAAAAAAAAAAAAATCTTGTCCCGCAAAAAAAAAGCCCTCATACAGCTATGAAGATGGAAAAAGAAAATAAAAAAGTTACAGCTCAAAAAATCCCCAAAAAAGCTGTGTCTGGGAGGGTTTGAAATTCCCATGTACCGTGGCTCAGAATTTTTTTGCCTCCCCTATATATTAGTACTTAGGTTGTTGAAACAAAGGTTAGACGGGCAGCGTGGCGCAGAGGTTATGCTCCATGTGGATGGATATGCTCCGCTATATTCTGCAGGAGGCCTGAGGACAGATCTTGTGACCTCAGCAGATTCCTGGAGGTTCCTGAAGCAATGAGACCGATGACAAAGCTGCATGTTGTGTGCGAGCTGCCCTGACAGATCACCATGTTAGTCCGGGGCTCCCAGCAGACGGCGCGGCTCCTTCATGCGTCCTGTTCTATTCCATCAGCAGCGTCTTCTTCCCCGGCTCAGACACCGGGATCCCAGATTCAACATGACACATCAAGCATTGCAGGCGCACAGCCAGAGCTGTCTGTGACATGAAGAACCCCGACTGCCGCTGAGGGACTGGAGAGAGAAGAGACGCAGCCGTGCAGCATGTCATGGCGCACCGCGCTCAGCACGCAGCGCCTGTCTGACTTCATTAAACGGCAACTTCAGGGAAGCATCTGAGGTCGACGATTTCTTCAGCTTGTCTGTTAAGGATCAAATGCCCCCCTGAGACCGCACTGACATACAGATACTTCACAAACGGTACAGACACGTGACCAGCACTCCTCCAGCAGCCGCGCTACACCAAGAAGGCGTCTAAGAAAGGTATCTAACAAGTGGATTCACAATATAACTACTATAATACTGCCTCCTATCTACAAGAATATAACTACTATAATACTGCTCCTATGTACAAGGATATAACTAATATACGATACAGCTACCTATGTAACAAGAATATAACTACTATAAATACTGCCTCCGATGTACAATAATATAACTACTATAATACGGTCCTCTATGTACAGAGAATATAACTACTATAATACTGACTGCCTCCTATGTACAAGAATAAACTACTAAAATACTGGTCCCTATGTACAAGTATATAACTACTATAATACTGGGCCCCCCCTATGTACAAGAATATAAACTACTATAAATACAGCTCCTATGTACACAGAATATAATTACTATAATACTAGCTCCTATGTATCGAGGAATATAAATACTATAAACTGCCACCTATATACAAGAGTATATAACTACTATAATAGCTTCCTCCTATATACAAGAATATACTACTATAATTATGCCTCCTATGTACATGAATAATAACAACTATAATAATGTACTGCCCCCTAGTAACAGAATATAACTACTATAATACTCCCCTATGTTACAAGAATATAACGACTATAAAAACTGCCCCCTAGTACAAGAATATAACTACTATAATTACGGCCCCTATGTACAAGAATATAACTACTATAAGACTGCCGCCCTATGTACAAGATTATAAACTATATAATACTCCTCTATGACAAGAAAATGAACTACTATAATACTTCCCCTATGAACAAGAATATAACTAATATATTACTGCTCGTATGTACAGGAATATAAATACTATAATACTGCCACCTATATACAAGAATATAACTACTATAATACTGCCCTCTATGTACAAGAATATAACTACTATAATACTGCTCCTATGTACAAGAATATAACTACGTAAAATACTGCCCGCCCTATTGTAACAAGAATATAACTACTATAATAACTGCCCCCTATGTACAAGATATAACTACTATAATACTGCCCCTATGTACAAGAATATAACAATATAATAACTGCTCCTATGTACAAAGAATATAACTAATGTAATACTGCTTCCCCTAGGTACAAGAATATACTACTATAATACTGCCACATGTACACAGAATATAACTACTATAATACGCCCCCTATGTACAAAATATACTACTATATACTGCACCCCTATGTACAAGAATATAACAACTAAAATACTTCCCCTATGTACAATTATATAACTTCTATATTACTGCCCTATTTACAAGATATAACTACTATTAATACTTCCCCTATGTAACAAGAATATAATTACTATAATACGCTCCTAAGTACAGGAATATAAATACTTAATACTGCACCTATATACTAGAATATAACTACTATAATACTGCCTACTATGTACAAGAAAATAACTACTATAATAACTGCCCCTATGTTACACAGAATATAAACTACTATAAATACTGCCTCCTATGTACAAGAATTAACTACTATAATACTGTCCCCTATGTACACAGATATAACTACTATATTACTGCCCCTATGTATAAGAATAAACTACTATAATACTGCCCCCTATTGATACAAAAAATATAAACTACTATAATAATGCCTCTATTTAAAAGAATATAACTACATAATACTTCCCCTATTACAAGAATATAATTACATAATACTTGCTCCTATGTAACAGGAATATAACTACTATAATACTGCAACCATATATACAAGAATAGATAACAACTATAATAACTGTCTCCTATGTACAAGCGTACAACTTCTATAAATACTGCCCTCTATGTACTAAGAATATTAACTACTATAAACTCCGCCCCCTTGTACAAGAATATAACTACTATACATACATACCTGCCCCTATGATACAAGAATAGTAACTAACTATAATCTGCCTCCTAAGTACAAGGAATATAACACCTATATAACTGCGCCCCCTATGTACAAGAATATAACTACTATAATACTGCCGCCCCCCCTATGTACATAGAATATAAACAACTATAATACTACTGCCTCGCCTATGTACAAGCATATAACTACCTATAATACTGCCCTTCTAGCCTAATGTACAAGAAATATAACTACTATAATACTGCTCCCTATGTAACAAGAAATATAACAAAATAAATATGCCTCTCCATTACAAGAATATAACTACTATAATACTGCCTTCCTATGTGACAAGAATAAAACTATATAATACTTGCCTCCTATGTACAAGAATATAACTACTAAATACAGCTCCTATTACAAGAATATAACTACTATAATACTGCTCCTATGTACAAAAGAATATTAACCTACTCTAAAACTTCCCCCAGTGTAACAAGAATATAACTAATATAGATACTGCCCCCAATGTACAAGAATATAACTACTATAATACTGCTCCCTATGTACAAGATAAACTACAATAAGATACTGCACCCTAAAGTACAAGAATATAACTACTATAAAACTGCCCCCTAAGTACAATAATATAAATACTATAATACTGCTTCTATGTACAAGAAATATACTAACTATAATACTGCTCCTATGTACAACAGAATATAACTACTATAATCTGCCTCCCAATGTACAAGAATATAACTACTATAATACTGCCCTATGTACAAGAATATAACTATTATAATACTGCCCTATGTACAAGAATATAACTAACTATAATACATGCTCCTATGTAACAAGAATATAACTAAGTATAAAACTGCCCCCCTATTTACAACATAAATTAACTACTATAATACTACTGCCCCTATGTACAAAGAATATAACTACTATAATATGCCCCTATGTACAAAAGCATAAAACTACTCATATATGTACTATGCCCCTATGTACAAGAATATAACAACTATAAAACTGCACCAAAGTACAAAAATATAACTACTAAATACTTGGCCCCTAATGTACAATAATCTAACTACAATAATACTGCCCCCTATGTACAAGTAATATAACTACTATAAACGCTCCTATGTAAAAGAATATGAACTTCTAAAAAACTGCCCCCCTATGTACAAGAATATAACTACTATAATACTGCTCCTATTTTACAAGAATATAACTACTATAAAACTGCCAGCTCCCTATGTACAAGAATATAACTACTATAAATACTGCCCCCTATTACAAGAAATAACTACTAAAACACTGCCTGCTAGTACAAGAATATAACTAATATAATTCTGCTCATCATGTACACAGAATATAACTACTATAAATTACTGCTCCTATGTACAAGAATATAACAAACTATATACTGCATCCTATGGTATAAAATATACCCACTATAATACTGCCTAAAGTATAAGTATATAACTACTATAATACTGCCCCCTATGTTAAATTATATAACTGCCATAATACTGCCCCCCTATGTACAAGAATATAACTTGTCTAGTAATACTGCCCCCTATGTAAAATGTATGTAACTGCCATAAAACGCCCCCTATGCACAGTGTTAGAGCCCATGCTGTGTGTGTATGGCGGTGTTCAACATCCTCTTCAACGCGCAGCAGATGTTGTACAATAAGTTTTGATCTTTAGTTTGCAGTTTTCCTCTCCTGCCCTGCGGCTCCTTCCAGACTGTTCCCATTTCCTTCATTCCATTGTAAGTCATTGGGGTAAAACCCGCTGAGACGCCTGTAATCAGCTGCTCGTCATCTTCGGTATCCTCCGGGAGCCTGCTCTGCCCCTGCGGCTCAGTGTCAGGCGGACAGTCCGGTCCCGGTAACTCTCTAATATAGAACCATTGATTCTCCCTTCCCGTCCTTCATCCGTGCAGAGCATCAGCCGCTACCTATCTACCTGCTGTGTCTAAGTAGCGGGTCATCCACTGCTGGTGATAGGTTAAGATCATAGATGCTCGTCAACTCTGTACTACTGTCACAGACCCTCAGCTGCGAGAAGTTTAGGTTGGACTATGTTTCAGCTGCTGGAGAAAAGCAAATATTTCCATTCACTGACATGAGGCAGATAATTATGAAATTCTATGGGAGATCAACAGCTTTCTGATACATAGCACCCAAATCCTTGCTCGACACAGAGTTGGGAGTCCAAGGCTAAAGAATCAGGGCCCCCCCTTTCCTGCAGCCACCACTAGTCGGGGAGCTCATTGCACTCGTGGAATTTCACAGGACATCGTAGAATCCCTGTTACATGAGGGGGTTTGAGCTTTGTGTCAGGACAGGAAAGTGTTACTTCAGGTTACTGCAGGCAGGGGATTTGGAAGCTTTGAGTCAGGACAGGAAAGTTGTATTCAATCAGGATTTCGATGGGATTGGAGCTTTGTATCAGGACAGGAAGGACTTCAAGGTTACTGCGGTGGTTTGGAGCTTTGGTGTCGAGGAGGACAATGAAGCGTTACTTCAGGTTTACTGCAGGGTATTTGGGAGCTTTTGTGTCATGGACAGGAAAATTGTAACTATCAGGTACTGCAGGGATTTGAGCTTTGTTATCGGACAGGAAGGTCTTCAGGTTACTGCAGGGGGTTTGGATCTTTGTATCCGTACAGGAAGGCACTTCAGGGTTACTGCAGGGGGTTTGGAGCTTTGTGTATCAGGACAGGAAGGACTCTTCGGGTTACTGCGTGTGGGGTTTTGAGCTTTGTATCAGACCACTGGAAGGACTCAGGTTACTGCGGGGGTTTGGAGCTTTGAATCAGGAACAGGAAGGACTTCAGGGTACTGCGGGGGGTGTGGAGCTTTGTATCAGAACAGGAAGGACTTCAGGTTACTGCTGGGGAGTTTGGAGCTTTGTATCAGGACAGGAAGGACTCGAGGTACTGCGGGGGTTTGGAGCTTTGTATCAGACAGTGAAGGACTTCAGGTTACTGCGGGGGGTTTGAGCTTTGTACAGACAGGAATGACTCAGTTACGCGGGGGGGTTTGGACTTTGTATCAAGGACAGGAATGGACTTTCAGGTACTGCAGGGGGTTTTGGAGCTTGTATCAGGACAGGAAGATTTCAGTACTGCGGGAGGTTGGGAGGCTTTTATCAGGAAGGAAGGCCTTCAGGTACTGCGGGGGGTGTTTTGGAGCTTTGTATCAGGACAGGAAGGACTTCAGGTTACTGTGCGGAGGGTTTGTGCTCCTTTTGTAACAGGACAGGAAGGACTTAAGGTTACTGCGGGGGTTGGAGCTTTGTATGTCGGACAGGGAAGGACTCAGGTTACTGCGGGGGGGTTTGGAGCTTTGTATCAGGACAGGAAGGACTTCAGGTTACTGCGGGGGGTTTAGGAGCTTGTATCAGGACAGGAGACTCAGGTTACTGCGGGGTGTTTGGAGCTTTTATCCAGGACAGGAAGGACTTCAGGTTACTGCGGGGGTTTTGGAGCATTTGTATCAGATAGGAAGGACTCAGGTTACTGCAGGCGGTTTGGAGCTTTGTAATCAGACAGGAAGGACTTCAGGTTTACTGCAGGGTTTGGAGCTTTGATCAGACAGGAAGGACTTCAGGTTACTGCAGGGCGTTTGGGAGCTTTGTATCAGACAGAAGGACTTCATGTTACTGCAGGGTAATAAACAAGTGAGTTGGCCTGGTTTACTTTGTTTGTGTGCCGATGCTATAATGATTTGTTCTGGATTTGATTAACACTTTCTTGCAATGAGAGTGCGAATCATGCAGGGAACAGGAAGCAGTTAGAGGCGATCGACCGCAGACGGCCGGCGCGCCGCATCTTCCAACAATTATCCTGAGCCGCTTTCCAGCGCCGCGGTCATACAACACAGCTGATTCCACTGAATACTTAAACCTTGAGGCAATTAATAACAACAACGGCGTCATCTGCAGCCGTCTCATCAGTGACCTCAGCACATCCCGGAGTATGTAACTCCCTCATGTTCATCACCACGAGGGTCGCACTCATAATGTGGGAGATGTTGCGGATAGAGCATCAAAGTCTTCTATGTCTACAAGCAAAGTTAAAGGGTTTGTATCAATCACATTAAACGGTCTTCAGATAAGGGGACAGTTGATAACAATAACTTTGCAATTGGATGTCATTTTGGTCTTGTTTTCACACGTCTTCCCCTGTACTTCGTTTTGTGTAAACTACTGTTCCCCAGTGCTGTCGTATTCCCTTCCTCCTTGCATTTATTGGCTGATGGCTCAACTAATTTTACATTCTTCTGGCCCCCCGGACGATTCACGGAAGCGTGCATTCCTGCCTCTCTCACTCAGAATAAGGGCCGGCAACATTTCAACTCTATACAGCCAGCAGCATCCACAGTAACACTGCAGCTGCTCTACAATCAGAAAACACAGAATTGTGCCTCGTGCTAATGCACCTGCGTGTTAGGGGCCCGTCAACATTTCACTCTATACAGCCAGTAGCTCTACAGTAACACAGCAGAGCTGCTACTAACAATCAGAAAACAACAGGAATTTGTGCCTCGGTTAAATGTCCTGCATAGAAGGGAGGAGGTATCTTGTCATGGAGGAGTTCATAGAAAACTGGGATTTCAACTGTACAAACCTCCAGCTGTAAGAGGAAACAGAACAGTGCTTCTGAGTTCATAGAAAAACTGTCTAACTGAATGCGGCCTGTGGTATGTAAACAGTCTCTTACAAAATAAGGACCTTGCATAGGGAGAGGAACGACACAGTGACATGTGGACTCAGACAGAGGGGGGGGGGGACACTGACTCGGGAGCGGGGATAAACAGTGAAGGAGGGGAGTGGATGTCAGTCCCCTTCATTAAGAAACACCCACTGGGATGTGGAAGAAACGCCCCCTGGATTTCAGGAACTGAGAGAATCAAGCTTTAAGAGAACAGCCCAACTGATGAAGCGATACATCCCCTTTAAGCAAAAACACAAATTTTGTTTTAAGGGGATGGGATGCATCAGGAGAGAACGCTAATGGGGACCGAAACCTCTCTAGGTTCAGCAGCTTGAGGAGAAGTGTCCGAATCTCTCATCCTGTCTCAGGATCTTCTACAGACCCATGACCGATCGGATGATCCGAGGGAAGGAGGACTGTCATAGAAGAGACCTCTGGCATAGACAGTGAGCAGAGGAGAGCTCCTAGAGCAAGAGACAGCTCCGCAGGGGACGGACTTCTGGAGAGGAGGGGCTTATGTGTGGCCTCTCATTGGAGGGAGGTTTGTATGGGCCGTCAGAGGAGGAAGGGTCTCATATATGAGATGGCAGAGGGGGAAGGGTCTAATATATGAGATCTCAGAGGAGGAAGGGTCTAATATATAAGATCTGAGAGGAAGAAGACTCATGTATGGATTTTAGAGAGGAAAGGGACTAATATTTGAGATCTCAGAGTGGGAATGGTGTCACATAAGAGATCCCAGAGGAGGGAGGGTCTAATGTTTTTTGGGTGGAGGACAGGTTGGATAATTGGTCTTTAAGGGGAGAAAAGGTCTTCTGTATGGGTTGTCAGTGGAGGAAGGGTCTTATATAAGGGCTTTAAGTGGGGAAAAGGTCTAATATATGGGCTCTAATTGGTAGTTGTATAATTTATGGTCTCTAATTGGAGGAAGGGTCATATTTGGTCTCTAGGGTGGAATAAGGGGATAATATATGGCCTCTAGAGTGCAGGGTTTTATATATCGGCTCTATGGTGCAGGAAGGAGCTAATATATAGTCATTGAGTGGAGGAATGGTCTTATATATGGTCCTTAGGGTGGAGAAGGTCTAATATATCGTAAGTGGAGGAAGGATCTTATATATGGTCTCTATGGTGGAGGAAGGGTCTAAAATACGGTCTCTAGGGTGTTATATGGGCTCTAGGGTAGAGGAAGGGTCTTATATATGGTCTCTAGGGTGGAGGAAGTGTCTTATATATGGTCTCTAGGGTGGAGGAAGGGTGTTATATGGTCTCTAGGGTGGAGGAAGTGTCTTATATATGGTCTCTAGGGTGGAGGAAGTGTCTTTTATATGGTCTCTAGTGTGGAGGAAGGGTGTTATATGGTCTCTAGGGTGGAGGAAGGGTGTTATATGGTCTCTAGGGTGGAGGAAGTGTCTTATATATGGTCTCTAGGGTGGAGGAAGTGTCTTATATATGGTCTCTAGGGTGGAGGAAGTGTCTTATATATGGTCTCTAGGGTGGAGGAAGTGTCTTATATATGGTCTCTAGGGTGGAGGAAGGGTGTTATATGGGGTCTAGGGTAGAGGAAGGGTCTTATATATGGTCTCTAGGGTGGAGGAAGTGTCTTATATATAGTCTCTAGGGTGGAGGAAGTGTCTTACATAAGGGTTCTAGAATGGAGGAAGGGTCTTATATGTGGCTCTATGGTGGAGGTAGCGTCTTACATAAGGGCTCTTAGTGGAGGAAGGGTCTTAAATATGGTCTCCATGGTGAAGGAAGGGTCCTTTATGGGCTCTAGGGTGGAGAAATGGTCTTATATATGGTCTGCAGAGTGGAGGAAGGGTCTTATATATGGTCTGCAGAGTGGAGGAAGGGTCTTATATATGGTCTGCAGAGTGGAGGAATGGTCTGTAGAGTGGAGGAAGCATCTTATATTTGGTCTCTATGGTGGAGGAAGGTTCTTACATGGGCTCTAGGGTGGAGGAAGGGTCTTCTATATGGTCTGCAGAGTGGAGGAATGGTCTTATATATGGTGTCTATGGTGAAGGAAATGTCGTCAATGGGCTCTAGGGTGGAGGAATGGTCTTCTATATGGTCTGCAGAGTGGAGGAATGGTCTTATATATGGTCTCTATGGTGAAGGAAAAGTCTTCAATGGGCTCTAGGGTGGGGGAAAGGGGTCTTTACATATCCCCTAGGGTGAAAAAGGGTTTAAAAAGGGCCTAAGGGGGATAGGGATTTCTAATTGACAGCCAAAGTTTTTTAGAAAAAGTACTTCCAAAAGGGGAAAAGGCATCACAGATGGGGTGTTTAAAGGGAAAGGGCTCAGCGGGGGGGGACCTTATAGACAATAAAGAACCCTCAGGGAGGGTGCTCATGGGGGAAAACTTTAGGGGGCGCTATCGAAAGGAGCGGACCATTACGGAGGCTTTTGGGGGTATGAGAAAATTTAAACCCCCTAGCTTAAAAGGGAAAATAGTATCAATAACAACATTGCCTCATATACACGCCTTGCGAAAGTATTCGGCCCCCCTTGAGCTTTTCAACCTTTTGCCACATTTCAGCTTAAAACAAAAAGAAATAAAATTTAAAATTTTTGTGAAGAATCAAAACAAGTGGGGGGTGGCTTGACAATGTAGAGAAAAAGTTGGTGCTGAGCTCCTGCTACTATCCTGTCATTACCGGGTTACAATGCATTTGTTCTGGACGCAGGAAAAGAGATGGAAGGTGTCTGGAGCGGCAGGGAGCACTTGGGGTCAGAAAACAGCCTGACAAGGCGTGGAAAGGATCAAAAGGAAAAGGGGGAGCGCTCCCAGCATGGTGCAGAGCATGGCAGCATCATGAAAAAGACAAAGTGGGAGCTAGGGGAGCGTTTTGGCAACTCACCCAGTCCCCAGAAACGATCAAAGGGACACGGGCATCCACAAACACCACTACTTGCCCAGCACTCACATAAAATAACATGGTTGCATCAGCCTCAAAGAGTCAGGCAGATGACAAGGGACAACACGGGGCCCCAGCGGGGGAGCAAAATCAAACCATGGCGGGCGCACGGGACACGGGAAAGGAAAAAGCCCCTACTATGCAGGACCTGTATTCTCCATCCCCCTGGCAATACCACCTGAACACTTAACTTCACATAGGAGATTTGAAAGGGGGACATTCTCATGGCGGAAAGATATGTGAAAAAATTACTAACAATGAGGCACGAGAAAGGGATAAGTGCTCTAGAGGCAGTTGCCCCTTTTGAAAAACCCTTCTGCTGCAAAAAATCAATTTTACCTTTATCCCAAGGTGGATGCCCTTTAAAAATATCCCAGGAAAATCTGCGACTGGTAGGAGCCCCGGGAAAAGCGGGGTGGGGAGCCCCAGATTATTCTTGGAACCCGGGGCTACTCAATTTTTTTTGGAAAAACCCCTGTCGACTTTTTTGCTATTGAGAGGCCCACCGCGTCCCGTCGGCCCTCCCCCAGGAGGTCCCCCCCGACCAAATTTATTTAAAGCTTACACTATAGGGACGAGACGCACCTGAGAGCACCCGGAAAAGTCGGACATGACATTGATGGTCACCTTTTATCTATCTACCCAACTTTTCGCAGGGGTCAGAACCCGGGCCCCAATTTAATAGACAAAACGCGATTTAGGGCCGCTGTTTGTCCAGAGTTCCACCAGTTTAAGGGGTTTTTCTGCATTTAACACGACACATATTTTTGAAGCCCAAGAAGCCACTTGGCCCGGGATTTGAATAGCAGGCCCTGGAGCGGACAAACCCCGGGGATAACACTAAACCCTGCACAGTTCTTTGTACAATCTTTATGTTTGAGTTTTTCATTTTTTTTTCCTTACAGATACTAGAGCTATAAAATGGTGGTCTGTTGAATGTTATCAATAAGCTAGCGGGAGTAAGGAATTACTAAAAAACGAGCTTGAGCTATACTACACTCTATTTTGGGTGACTAAAGGATTTGGGAACCCCTTCCCCTTCGGTGGGAAAGGATTTTTTTAAGTTTGTTATATCTACAATGGTTGTTTAAGGGTTGTTATATGGGGGATTTTTTTGAGAGCGGGGACCTTTTGTTTTATAACATTACAATCAAGGGGCGTGTAAAAGTTTACTCCAGGGGTTGGGATATATTGCAAAACTTTATTAGGGCGTCTGTTATTAATTTGTGGCAGGGAAGTAAGGGGGCTTTGGGACCCAGTAAGCGTATGCTGTAACTCCGGGTTCAAAAGGGTTCCCCGGGCAAAGCTTCTGCCAAACCCCACCTACTAAAACAAACCCACGGGCTCAAGAGCATGGGTAGGGGCAGCATACCACTCGTGTACTCCTCGCATTCAAAGGGGGGTAAGTTGCAATTCAACAGCCTTTCCCCTTACATGTATTGTTTAAAAAACGATCCAGAGGGAAAAGATAGTTTATCTTCATTGCAACTCTATTTAAACCCCCATTATTATATAGCTATATATATCCCTCTCCGTACTAAAGAAAAATTCTTAAAAAAATACTAACTCTTTTTGGAATCACCCCCTGGGAGTCCCAGTGTTAATCTTGGGTGTTTTAAAATAAATTTTGCATCCTACGGGGAAAAATTTCTCCGGGAGAATTGACTCCCGGGCCCAGCCTACTTCCCTGCAAAACTTTTGATGGGGGTAGGTCTATGTGATTTTGGGACTAAGACACCCTACGAAAAAGCAATACTCAGTTTTTCAGCCACATCATTCCTCTCAGAATAGACCTCCGTGGCCTCGGACTCAATGCTCCCATAGTCACACAGTTAATATTTTAACTCGCGATTTCTGATCACCCCCCTTGACCGTGGGTTGGGGTGGGGCCCGGGGCGGTCTGGGGCAGAAGGGTGGCGCCTAAATCCCTTCGGGGGCATTGTGGGGCTGTGGTAGCAGAAAAATTAAAAAAGTTCTTTGACAATAACAGGGAACGTTTTAGGGTAGTGTTGGGAAAACCTGAAAGCATTTTTAAGAGGGATTTACATTAAGAGATTATAAAAGGAAAACTATAACACGAGCTTCCCCAATTCTTCAGATAGGGTAGCAAATGAAGAACAGAATTTTCTTGGTGACCCTCTGAGAAAAAAGGCACAACTGGGGGGAGGGCCCCAAAGAACTTGAATGAGCTTTATTAAAATACAAGAAAAAAATTTTTGTTCGCAATCTATTTTTTATCAAGGAAAAGTCAGGGCTTTACTAGCTAATATTGTGAAATCCCACAAGCATCCACATATTGCAGAACTTAAAGTGACAATGGCTCTGTATCATGAGAATGCAGATTCCCAAATGTTCTGCACAGTTTTATAAACTTTATAACTCTGGGGGGGGAGGGGGTTGGGTGACATTTTAAGATTACTTGCTAACATTTCCCTTTGTCTCTATCACTGGGAAAATAGTAATGCTCTAGAGCAACCAATTACTTTTGAAGAATAGAGGGTTTTCTTTGTGCCAGGGCCCCAAATGAAAAAAGCCCCAGGGATGGGCGGTCCTTCCAGCTGAATTTTTTAAGCTCCACAAGGGAAAATTTTTACCGCATTTTCAAGGTCTTCCCGGGGGCAGTCCAGGACGGGCACTTGCGTATTCAAGAGGGGAAACAGTATTGTATGATACTTAAGCCAGATAGGGTGCTTTTAGTCCAGGGTTTCCCATCCCCCATCTCGACTTTCAACTATTAAGCTATTGGCAAAAGTATTAGCTAACAGGTTAAGCAAAGCATAAAAAAGGTCGTTTTATAAACCAGTCGGGGGTTTGCCCCAAAAATCAACTGCCTTAAAATAAAAAAGACGTTTCCAAATTTTCAAATGAGTAAGGGGAGACGGGGGGGCAGGGCGTTCCTCATTTGGGCGCTGCTAAAGCTTTTTTACCCGTGTGGGAAAGGGGGTACTTTTGGGGGTGTCTAGGGGAAAAAGGGATTTGGGCCACTTTCTACGGCAGTTAAACCGTATGCAGAACCACGGGCTAGAGTACCGCCAATGGCTTGATGTCAGAGGCTTCTCCCTTTCCAAAGGGGGCCAAAAGGGGTTCCCCCATCTCCCCTTCGTTTGCCTTGCCATTGACCCCAGCTTTCTATCAGAATGCAAGGGGCTTACAGGGGTTTAAACATGGGACTATGGGGGAGAGAAATTTTTCTCAAGCGGCGACATCTTTTTTTTGTGGGGAATGTAACTTTTTCCTGGAACCCTCTGTCCACATAGAGGGGTTTGGATTTGGTCGGGTTTAAAATTAATTGGGACAAATCCCAAAAAAAAAAAAAAAAAATAAAAAAAAAAAAAAAAAAAAAAAAATACTTTTTCCCCCCCAGAAGTTCCCACAATGTCTCCCCCTATTAAAAATTACAATGAAAATTGAAGTGCCTTACAATTATAAATAAAAATCTAATTTTAAATGATTCTATGCCACAATTCCTACATTAGCATAAATCCCCAATTTGGGTCCCTTTTAAAAAATTTTTAAAAAAAATCACCGACTCTTTAGAGAGTTTCTTTTGGGAAAAAAGGGGGCCCTGCCAGGGTTGGATTAAAAAAATTTTCAAAGAGAAAAAGGGTAAAGGATTTCTTCCCGAACACTTGCTCATTTTTACCCCCACAATGGCAGCAATTTTTCAGGGGGGGATCAGGGGAAGGTTGAGTCGAGCAAGTTGCTAGCAACTGGAACTTTGGGCCCCATTTGAGTTCAGCTGATGCTGACAAAGCGGGAAATGATTTCTTCAGATCTTCCTACCTTAAATTTAAAGATAAGGTGTGGGATAGCAAGGAAATTTTGGGGGATACTCTTTTCCAAATAACCCCCTATTTGGTTTAATCGAAGCTTTTCCCGAAATTTGAAATTGACTGCTTTAAAAAATGAATGCGTTTGGGATTGCTTATTATCCCAAAATTTTTAAAGGTTCAGAAATGTTTATTTTCTCACTGCAGGAAAAATTTTACCTACCGCGCCAATTTTTACCAAATTTGCAGTTGAGGCATGCGGGTTTGAGTCAAGCTTTACAAGGGATCTGCCATTTTTAAAACTCTCCCCTAAAAATTTTTTTGTGGGGCACAGTCCACAAAGGATTTAATTTTGAAAACATAAGTTCTTGGGGGAAAGTAATTAAAAAACACTTCCGTTAAATGAAATGGGAACGGACGTTGGCCCATTAGTACAAACAAAGGGATAGTGTTTTGAGCCTTGCGAATTGGGGTCATTTAAAGGGGGCAAAAAAAATATTCACAGCTTTGTTGTTGCACAGACTTTTAAAACTCCCTTTTCCGCATTCAAATGGGTATTAGGCGACCCAGTTCCCACATTGAAATGGAAAGGCGCAGCTTTTTCACATGATAGGGAGTGCAGGGAATTGGCAACTTTTGGAAAGAGGATCCAGTTAATTAGCAAAGTTCAAAAATGATATCCCTCTAGACCCACGCACTGTGTACTTGGCTATTAGAAGATATAGTATTTGATGTGGAACAAAGAAATTTGCAAATTTCCCCAATGTTAATTTGGGCCCGAAAGTTAATTGCCTTAGATGGGTTCATCTTTTCACCCCCATAACCAATACTAAACAAATTTTAAAAAATGTCATCAGATTGGAGGGGGCGATACTTTAAAAAAAAATGCTCTGGAAAACAGAAGGTATATGGAGCCCTTTTGGGTCAATTCCCCAGGTTTTTCCTTTTCTTCCTTACGCTACATAATTCAGGGTTGGCGCAAGGAATGGACATTGTCAAATTTCCTATTACTGTTAGTTGAACAAAAGGAGTAGACACTCTTGGCAAAGTGACTTCTGTCCTTGATTAAAAGTTGCTAAAATAATCATGGGTACTGCTCTGGGTTTGGTGGGGATTGGTGGGATGGTTGGGGTTTGTTCATGGTTGTGCTAATACTGCTGAAAGCACTTATCAAGATATATGGTACGGACATATTCATATACTCCTAGTGTTTTTTTATCTAAAAAGCAAAATGATTGTATATGTATGTATCCTGATGTAAAAAATAATGGTAAGAGACGTTCTATTCTGTATCTGCATTAATTGTTTAATAAAAATTATCTGATTAAAAAAAAAAAAAAAAAAAAAGAATCAACAACAAGTGGGGCACAATTGTGAAGTGGAACAAAATTTTTGGGATATTTTAAACTTTTGTAAAAATAAAAAAAAAGTCGGGCGTGCAAAAGTATTCGGCCCCTTTACTTTCAGTGCAGCAAACTCCCTCCAGAAGTTCAGTGAGGATCTCTGAAGGAACCAGTGTTGTCCTAAATGACTGATGATGATAAATATAATCCACCTGTGTGTAATCAAGTCTCCGTGTAAATGCACCTGCTCTGTGATAGTCTCAGGGTTCTGTTTAAAGCGCAGAGAGCACCAGAACCCAGCGGCCAAGATTTATGTACCAGGCTTTATCTTCAAACCTTTCACTTTAGAAAGGGGGACGAGACAGGGATGCCCACTCTCACCTTATCTCTTTAATTTGGCAATCGAGCCTCTGGCCAGGTTCTTGACGACCTCCAACACTTTTGAAGGAATAAAAGTAAAAGGGAGTGAGCTCAAATTGGCATGTTTCGCTGACGATGTTATTTTCTTTATGAATCACCCTGAAAGAGACCTACCAAAGCTGTTCCATGAACTTCGCATCTTCCGAACATGCGCTGGCTTCAAGATAAATGAAACTAAGTCCGAAATTTTAAAACTTACCACCTCTACCAGACCCCTTTCTTTATCCCACCTGAATATTCAGTTAAGGATTGCCACTACCTCCATTAAATACCTAGGAATACATATAGGGAAAACCCCATCCTCCATCTACAATTTAAACTATCCTCCCCTGATCTTGAAAATTGTTAGGGAACTTGACAGATGGAATAATCTACCCCTCTCGTTATTTGCTCGAGGACACTTGATCCGTATGATGAGCTTCCCCAAACTACTGTACCCACTCCAAACCATCCCCCTCTTATTGAAACATGCTGATGTCAAAATCATCCAGTCCAGCTTCACCAAATTTCTCTGGGCTCATAAAAGATCTAGAGTCTCGATTGCCAAGCTACAAGTTCCCAAAATCAGTGGTGGTATGAATATCCCTGATGTCCGAAGGTATAACTTAGCCTGTATTCTCCGACATTGTATTGACTGGATCAAACAGACATCGACATACTCCAACACGGAACTGGAGGCGCAGATAGCCTCACCATGGAGCCTGACAGCTCTGTTACATACCCGATTTAGGTTCATACCCTCGGATATCAGGTCTTGCCTCCTTATGCGAGATACGATAGCGACATGGAAAATTTGCCGTAAACTCGCAAACCTCCCAGCTATGTTCAGTAAATATATGCCCCTAATAGGACATCCTGAGTTTCCCCAAGGGTTAAACAATAGACACCTCATTCACTGGAAGACGATGGGAGTGTCAAACGTGGCACATCTCTTCAATACTGATAGTAACTCCTATTTATCCCAATCGGAACTCCATCGAAATGATCAAATCCCATTCACACACTATCTCACTTATGGACAGACCATGGGCTTTCTGAAGTCAAGGGTAGTTCAGATCAATCGAGAATTTCCTGTGAACCCTTTTGACGACCTCATTGGAAACTCGTCTGATACCCACTCTTTGTCCATATTATATACAAAGCTTCGCAACTTAGATACCCAAAGATTGGAATCTACCTTGTTCTCCAGATGGGACAAAGAGTTCCCAGACATAGACATATCAAGTTCGATCCTGAACGGATGGAATGGAATATGTAAGTCTGTCATAAATGAGAAATGGAGAGAATCCCACTTTCGTTTTATACATCATGCCATTTATGGCTTTAATATACCCCCTCACCCCAACGCCCCACATCGTAAAACCGCATGCCCCAAATGCCTGCTACCTAAAACAGATCTGGTGCATGGCATGTGGAGCTGCCCTAGTTCGCAAACATTTTGGACACAAATACATGCTATCTTAAAGCAGAAATGGGGTTTGACCTGTCCCCTGACACCGAAAATTTTCCTGTTTCAGGATCTTTCTGACTTAGAAGGACCCCACAGCTTGCTGCATGTGGTGATGTTGGCTGCAAAGAGAAGTCTTTTGAACCATTGGCTGGAAGACAAGCCTCCAACGGCTGGGGAGGTCTGGGGACAGGTCAAACACTACCTACACATGGAACGAGTGGAAGTGGAATTGGCTAAAGAGACTCGTACGGAAGGTTTCTTTAAAAAGTGGACGCCTTTCATAACCCACTTTCTTGCTGACGGAGAAATAACGCATCTGGTTACCCCCTTCCGGCAAACTAAATGGTACTTGGAGGGGGAGATGACAGATACGTTAGGGTGTCTCAGATTGAGGGGCTAAGGTGCATACAATCGGGAACTTTAGATGCCTGATGCTATGAGAAGGAAAAACGATATCATGACCAATGACCTTTAACTCGCAATCGTCTCAGAACAAATCTACTTAAAAATCTACTTAAAAACTGATATCCAAACCACAGCTCGCACTGGTGGACTGTTCTCTTTAAATTAGTTTAGTTTTAAGTTTTATTTAATTAACTTGACAGAAAATTCTATCTGTGCTCTGGTCTATACTGACCCCGTTATAGTGAAATATAGGAGATTTCACAAACATCACATGCTGTTAGATCTAGACACACAAATGACATGTTCAATGTTCTACCTGGCATGTTTAAAACTGCATCCAAGCGTAAGTAGAACCTTCTTTTCAGAGCAGAAAATAACTCTAAATCACTGCGAACATCATGATGTCATTGATTACTGTATTTGCATACTCTCTTGATTTATATGTTGATATTTTTATGCTCTTTCTATCTTTATTATGCCTTGAAAACTTCAATAAATATACTTTAAGAAAAAAAAAAAAAAGAAAGCGCAGAGAGCATCATGAAGACCAAGGAACACACCAGGCAGGTCCATGATACTGTTGTGGAGAAGTTTAAAGCCGTATTTGGATTCAAAAAGATTTCCCAAACTATAAACATCCCAAGGAGCCCTGTGCAAGCAATCATATTGAAATGGAAGGAGGATCAGACCCCTGCAGATCTACCAAGACCCGGCCGTCCCTCTAAACTTTCATCTTAAACAAGGAGAAGACTGATCAGAGATGCAGCCAAGAGGCCCCTGATCCCTCTGGATGAACTGCAGAGATCTACAGCTGAGGTGGGAGAGTCTGTCCATAGGACAACAATCAGTCACTGCACAAATCTGGCCTTTATGGAAGAGGCAAGAAGAAGCCATTTCTCAAAGAGATCCATAAAGTCTGGTTTAAAGTTTGCCACAAGCCGCCTGGGAGACCCCAAACAGGTGGAAGAAGGGGCCGCCCTGGAGACACCAAACATGTGGAAGAAGGGGCTCTGCTCAGAGGAAACCAAAATCCAACGGGCACAATGCAAAATGATATGTTTGGTGTAAAAGCAACATAGCTCATGCCCCTGAACACACCATTCCCACTGTCACACATGGTGGGGGCAGCATCATGAAGACCAAGGAACACACCATCCCCACTGTCACACATGGTGGGGGCAGCATCATGAAGACCAAGGAACACAGCATCCCCACTGTCACACATGGTGGGGGCAGCATCATGAATACCAAGGAACACACCATCCCCACTGTCACACATGGTGGGGGCAGCATCATGAGGACCAAGGAACACACCATCCCCATTGTCACACATGGTGGGGGCAGCATCATGAAGACCAAGGAACACAGCATCCCCACTGTCACACATGGTGGTGGCAGCATCATGAAGACCAAGGAACACACCATCCCCACTGTCACACAAGGTGGGGGCAGCATCATGGTTTGGGCTTTTCTTCAGCAGGGACAGGATAGCCTACAACCCACACTAACCCCACCACCACTACACCGGCCCGCAAACATGTCTGCCCCACACCTTCTGTCTCTCCCCTCCTTCCTTGTAGATTGTAAGCCCTCGCGGGCAGGGTCCTCTTTCCTCTCTGTGTCAGTTTCTAGTCATTTTTGTCTCGATTGTTATTGTTCCACATTTGTTATGTATGTAATTCCCCTTAAATGTACAGCGCCCTGGAATTAATGGCGCTCTAAAATAAATAATAATAATAATAATAATGGGAAGATGGAAGGAGCCAAATACAGGACCATTCTGGAAGAAAACATTTTGGAGTCTGCAAAAGACCTGAGACTGGGACGGATATTTATCTTCCAACAAGACAACGATCCCAAACATAAAGCAAAATCTACAATGGAAGGTTCCCAAATAACCGTCTCCAGTCACAGTCCAGACCTGAATCCAATGGAGAATCTGTGGAAAGAGCTGAAAACTGCTGCTCACAAACGCTCCATCCAGGGGCGTAACTAGAGAAGCCAGGGCCCCAAAGCAAACTTTTGGATGGGGCCCCTACCCCTCCCCACCTCATCCACCTCCCTGACCAAGAACATTTACCAGGACATGCTTTTAGATAATGTAGATAATACAAGGGGCAAATACCTCACAATACATATCACCATCACACTGCTACCAAACTATACCAAAACCAACATTACCAATAAAACTATTACATATAAGGACCTGATTATACTGCCAGAACATGACCACAAAGTGACTGAATAATACCCCTACACTATTACTGATCAGTACACAAAGACCAATAGTACCGCCATATAGTGACCATATAGTGGTAGACAGGGCCGCCATCAGAAATTTTGGGGCCCCATACAGCTGGAGCGTCTGGTCCCCCCCCTTCCCCTTGGCCGACCCAACCCCCTGCTCCTCCCTCTCCCTCCCCGGCCGTCCCGACAGAGCCCCACCCATTCCCCGTCCCACAACCATCGCCACCCCAGAAAAATAAAAAATAGTTTTTGGAGTCACAAGAAAGAAAAATGCAATTGTTTTTGGATTTAGTTCTCACTGGGTTATACAAGGTCCAGCAAATAACTCCACATGTCACCATTATAATGTTACTGCCAAAGCCAGTATACCCAGACCAATATTGCCAAGCAACAATATATAAATTCTAAATAATACTACCATATACTGACTAGTCCCACCATAATGTTATTGACTAAACCAGTAAACCAATATCACAAAACAACAATATACAAGCACCTAATAATACCGCCACATCATCACCACATATCTCCAACATAACAATACTGAATAATACCGCCATACTGCTAGTGATTATAAACCACACCAAAACCAATATTTCCTCCATACAGTGACCCTATAGTGGTAGACACCAGTGTACACAGGTTCAGCAGACTGTATATTACCTCCATACATTGCCCAATATTTTGGATACTAGGTACACGGGGCTCTGAAGACGTAAAACCTCAATACAGTGACCTTTAGGGTGGATACCAGGTACACAGCTCTGCAACGTAATTACCCTCCATAATGACCATATATGGTGGCTACCAGGTAAACGGGTTCTGCAGACTGTATATTCCCTCCATACAGTGACCAATAGTGGAGACACCATTTTACACAGGCTCTGCAGACTGTTTAACCCCCATAAGTGCCCCAAAGTGGTAGAAACCAGTGTACCAGGTTCTGCAGACTGTTTTTTTTACCCCATACAGTACCAAAAGTGGTAAAACCCATGAAACACATGCTCCAACTGTAATTCCCCTCCATACAGTGACCCTATAGTGGAAACACCAGTGAAACAGGCTTGCAGACTGTATATTACCCCTTTTACAGTGACCATAAAGGGGTAGACACCGGTAACGGGGCCTGCGACTGTATATTACCCCATACAGTGCCCAAAAATTTTGGTAGACACCATGTAACAGACTGCCACAGCCTCCCCTCCCCCTTTCATCTTAATTGTAGCTTTTTTTGCTGGAGGTCATACAATTAAGAACCCCTGGAAGCAAGGGGGGGGCGGAGCCCCCTGCGGCGGCGGGCCCCCCCTGGCTTCACGCCCGGGCGGCCCCCGGTAAGCAGTCCCGGGTTGTACCCCTATCGGCGGCCCGCCCGGGCCCCCCAGCTCCCCGCCCCAGAGTGAACTGTTAAATTCGCTGCCAGGGGCCCGGGAGTGGCTTACTGGGGGAGAAAGTCGGTAGCATGCACCGGGCCCCCTAAAACCGGGGGCCCCCGGGGCGCCACGTCTGCTCCCCCGTAGTTACCCCCCGGCCCATCCACCCATGAGCTCCAGCCCCCAAGGAGGAAAGGGCAAGAACTTCATTCTCCATGTGCAAACTAAAGACAGAAACCAAGCGACTTTGCAGCTGAATCGCAGCAAAAGGGGCGCGCAAAATTTTAAATTTTAAAAGGGGGGCCGAATAATTCTGCACGCCCCACTTTCAGTTTTTATTTTTAACAAAATTTAAAAATATCCAAAAAATTTTTGTTCCCTTCACAATTGTGTCCCATTGTTATGATTCCACCAAAAAAAAATTAAATTTTAAATCTTTATGTTTGATGCCTAAAAAAGGGGAAAAAAGGGTTAAAAAGCAAGGGGGCCGAAAAATTTGCAAAGGGGCGTAAACTTAGTTTACAAGAAGAGCACTAGCATCAAGAATGGGACTGTGAGATGTGATTGGCCTTAAAGGATGGGCCCACCTGATGTATCTAATTGCACAGGTTTGAATATAGGTGTTAACTATGCTACAGTCTTGGTCTGGCCCACAAGGGAGCAGGGGAAACCCCAGGGCTGGGAGCAAAAAAAAAAAAGGGGCAAAACAAGAGGCATGTAAGGGGGCCCCCCCAAAATCTACCCACGGTGGCCCCCAAAAATCTACCACTGGGGCCCCAAAATTTCTCACGGGGGGCCCCAAGAATCTACTCCATTGGGGGCCCAAGAATCACTCCCTTGGGGGGAAACCCAAAAATCTACTCCACTGGTGGGAAAACCCAAAATCACTCCACGGGGGAAACCAAAATCATCTCCACTGGGGGAAACCAAGAATCTACTCCCTGGTGGGCCCCCAAAAAACCACTCCCCTGGGGAAAAAAAAGAATCAACCCCCACGGGGGGGAAACCCCAAAAATCAACTCCACTGGTGGGCCCAAAATCACCCCACGGGGGAAACCAAAATCATCTCCCCGGGGGGCCCCCAAGAACTACTCCACGGGGCCCCAAGAATTACTCCACTGGTGGGGCCCCCAAAAATCACCCACGGTGGGCCCCCAAGAATCCCTCCATGGTGGAAACCCCCAAAAATCTCCCACTGGTGGAAACCAAGAACTACTTCCCGGTGGCCCCCCAAAAATCTATCCACTGGGCCCAATAATCTACTCCACCCGGTGGGGCCCCAAAATCTACCCCTGGTGGGGGCCCAAAAATCTACTCCACTGGTGGGCCCAAGAATCTACTCCCCTGGGGGCACCAAGAACTACTCCAAAGGTGGCCCCAAAATCTATCCACGGTGGGCCCCAATAAAAACAATCCTGGTGGGTCCCCAAAAATCATCTCCACTGGGGGCCCCAAAACCAAATCCAGGGGCCCCAAAATCTTCTCCACTGGGGCCACAAAACTACTCCCTGGTGGCCCCAAGAATCAACTCTACTTGGGCCCAAATCATCTCCACGGGGGCCCCAAGTTTTAACTCCACTGGTGGGCCCCAAGAATCACTCCACTGGTGACCCCCAAAAATCATCCCCACTGGGGGCCCCCCCAAGAATCATCTCCACTGTGGGCCCCCCAAAGGGATCAAACCCCCGGTGGGCCCCAAGAATCACTCCACGGGTGGCCCCCCCAAAATCTCCCCATGGTGGGTCCCAAAAATCTACCCACGGGTGGGCCCCCAAGAATAACTCCATTTGGGGCCCCCAAGAACATCTCCACTGGGGGCCCCCCCAAGAACATCCATATGGGCCCCCAAAAAATCTACTCCACGGTGGGCCCCAAGAATTACTCCACTGGTGGGCCCCAAGAACATTCCACTGGTGGCCCCAAGAAACAACTTCACGGGGGGCCCCAAAATCATCTCCAGTGGTGGGCCCCAAAATCACCGCATGGGGGCCCCCCAAAGAATCATCCCCAGGGGGGGCCCCCCAAAATCATCTCCACTGGTGGAAACCAAGAATCATCCCCACTGGTGGAAACCAAGAATCTACTCCACTGGGGGAAAAACCAAGAAAATCTGCACTGGTGGGCCCCAAAAACCACTCCATGGTGGGCCCCAAAACCCACTCCCAGGTGGGCCCCAAGAACCACTTCACGGGTGGAAGCCAAGAATAAATTTCCCACTGTTGGGCCCCCAAAAATCAACCCACTGGGGAAAACCAAAATCACCCACTGGGGCACCAAGAATCAACCCACTGGGGCCCCAAAAACAATCCACTGGTGGGGCCCAAAAAACACTCCACGGGTGGCCCCAGGAATCATCCCACTGGTGGCCCCCAAAAATCTACCCCACGGGTGGCCCCCAAAATCTACCCCACGGTGGCCCCCAAGAATCTACTCCACTGGTGGCCCCAAAGAATCTACTCCACTGGGGCCCCCCCAAAATCTCTCATTGGGGCCCCCAAGAATCTACCCACGGGGTGGGCCCAATAATCTCTCGTTGTATAAATGTATGTCAAACGTAAAAATGAAGCAACCATTCCTTCCCGTAGTGAATTCCCCTGGAGATTCCCGCGGAATAGAAAAACCCGCTATTCGATTGATGTCCCCGCTCCTCCAATCGTAGACCACAGGACATTCCTTTCTTTGAAAACCTGCACGATGATCTTGATTGCACTCATCCCACTACTCGGGTTCTTTTATATGCTGATTTACATCCAGCCGACCTTACAAAAATACCACCATTTTAAAAAACCCCCTAGTTTTTACTACAGATTACCCTTGAGGGAAAATGCCGGGATACGGCAGGAAAACCCTGGGTATTTTATTGTCCCGGGGTTTTTAATGGGGCGAGGGTCATACACCCCCCATCTTTTTAAGAATTAAAGACATTTTTTATAAGTCAGTCCTTTGGGTTTTTTTTTCAAAATCCCGTGGGCCCGGGTCCACCATTTACCTTTTTTATCAACAGGATAGGGTTTGATACACAGCTCAAAAAAGTATCATACAGGATAGCATTTGTCACAGCCAGCAGACGTTCACACAGGATGGATTAGATACACACCAGCAGACAGTATCACCAGGATAGGATTTGAACACTGCCGCAACAATCACAAAGAAAAGGATGATACAAGCCAGCAACGGTATCACCAGGATAGGATTAGATACACAGCTCGCGCAGTACACACAGGAAGGATTGATACACACCAGCAGACGGTATCACACAGGATAGGTTGAAACAGCTCAGCAGGGACGTATCACACAGGATAGGATTAATACACAGCTCAGCAGACGGTAAAAACACAGGGTAGGATTAGAACACAGCTCACAAACGTACACACAGGATAGGTTAGATACACAGCTCAAAACGGGACACACAGGATAGGATTAGATACCAGTCAGCAACGGTATCCCAGGATGGATTAGATCAAGTCAAGACATATACACAGGTAGATTTGATACACAGCTCACAGACGGGGACACACAGGTTTGGATTAGATACACACCCCCCAGGACGGATCACAAGGAAGGATTAGAACACAGCTCAGCAGAGGATCACAAGGGTAGATTAGATACATGCTCGCAGGGGCTATCACACAGGGTAGGATTAAAACACGGCTCAGCAGACGGTACACACAGGGAAAGGATTAGATACACACTACAGACGGAACACCCGGGTAGGATTAGATACACCTCAGAGACAGTACACACAGGGTGGGTTAGATACACAGCTAGCAGACGGTTTCACACAGGAAAAAAATTTTCTACACGGGTCAGCAACAGTACACACAGGACAAATTAGATACCAGCTCAGAGACGGGATCACAAGGTTTGGGTTTGATACACAATCAGCAACAGTATCCACACAGGCTTTAAAACACAAGCCAGCAGCAGATACACAGGATGGATTTGATACACAGCTCAAACAAATATCACAAGGATAGGATAGATCACCTCAGCGAAAGTACACACAGGGGCAGGATTAGATACACAGCCAGCAGACGTATCAACAGGTAGCATTAAACACACTCAGCAGACTGTACACACAGGAAAGATTTAAAACCAGCTCAGCGAAGGTATCAAACAGGATAGGATTGATACACGGGTCAGCAACAATTTACCAGGGTAGGATTAATACACAGCTCAAACGGTATCACACAGGATAGGATTAGATACACAGCTCAGCAACGATCACACAGGATAGGGTTTTAATACACGCTCAGCAGACGATCACACGGAAGGATTAAAAACACAGCCGCAGACGGTATACACAGGATAGGATTAGATACACACCGCAGAAGTACACACAGGAAAGGGTTAGATACACAACTCACAGACAGATCACAAGGATAGGGTTTGATACACAGCTCAGAGACAGTATCACAAGGATAGATTTGATCCGGGGGTCAGCAGTTCTTTGGATAATGACCATGAAAGTCTTCTCCGTCTTCATAGTTTATTCAACCAGAAGCGTCTCCTCCTTAATGGAGAATGAATCGGGGACCGGGCGTCGGCGCGAGGGACGGAAATGTCAGATACAAAATTCCATTAAAAGACTGAAATTGTTCAAAGGGAAAAAAGATTCATTTTAAATTTTGATGTTAAACTAAAAAATTTTATTTCTAAAACAAGCCGGAGGGAAATGGAATAATTTTAAAACAAACGTTCTGGGGGGGGGGGGGGGGGGGGGGGGGGGGGGTTGTTTTGCACAAAAAATAATTATAAAAGGTTCTGGCGACGCAAGATCCCTATGCACCAATTTATTTTTTTAATTAGCGCCTCAGCAGGAAACCAAAAAGGGGGCTCGACCTGGTGACATCGAATATGTATGGCAATGCGGGATAACCGGGCCCCCCTGTAATATGAAGGGGCTGTTGGGGTAACCTGGGACTCCTGTATATATGATTGGACATCCCGGTAAACCGGGCCCCGAAAAATAACGCTGGTCCTTTTCCTTTATTAGTGATATGGGGAGCTGGGCTGGGGGATTCCCCCGAAAAATAAAATTTAAACCCGGGTCTCCTGTAATAGTGAAAAGGGGCAAGCTGGTAAACTGGGGATCTCCTGAATAAGTATGGGAGCATCTGGTAAACCGGGACTCCGTATAATTTTTAAAAGGGGCGCTGGTAAACCCCGGGGATCCCGTTTTAATGATAGGAGCATGCTGGTATAACCTGGGGGTCTCCTAAAAGTGGTAGAAACAAGCTGGATAAAGGGGATCTCTGTTTAGTGAATGGGGCAGCTGGTAAAACCTGGGATCTCCCTTTTATATTTATAGGAGGGTTTGGTATAAAACCCGGGGTCTCCTGAAATAGTGTTGGAGCTGCGGTATAACCGGGGGTCTCCTGTATATGTGATTTTGGAAACTTTTGGGTTTAACCCCCTAAATTTTTTAAATTTTGGGGAACTTTTTAACCTGGGTTCCTGTATATGGTGGAAT
>JAODAL010024799.1:32500-59868 GCA_025379985.1 Phyllomedusa bahiana | reverse complement strand
CTTAAAAAACAAAATGTGTCACGAGAAAACAATCTCTGAATCACATGAATAGGTAAAAGTGTCAAAAAGTTATTCTCACATAAATTGACACATGTTAGATTTCAAAAATAGGGCTGTGTCAGGAAGGTCAAAACAGGCTGGATCCTTAAGGGGTTAAGTAACCTAATGTCTACAAACATCAAATAGTAGAAGTCATGTATTAATTAAAGAAAAAAAAACATCCCAGTAAATAAGTACATAAGAAGCTGCATTGGTTTACTATGCCACTATTATAAGTCTATATATGTTTTGTTTTCGTAGTAAAAGATGAATTGCATTATAGAAGAATCATATGTTTTGAGCTTTATCATAACAAGTAGTAACACATGGACTAAGCCTGCGTGAATTGTTCATTAAACATGAACTTAACCATCTTATGTGGTGATAATTCTTTATATCTTTCATATCTCCAGCAGTCAAAAGCATTTATAGGTTATATTTATGCTAGATTTACAGGCAGGGAAAAGGTTTAGATTTCTCAACCACAAAAACAATCTCTTAATTGACTTTAGGTAAAAAAATGAAATTGATGAATGTGCATGCCACTTTATTATATAACACTGCATAGATAAGAAAATATAAAAATGCTAATCATACGGTATGCTAGAAGTGATATAAGTTACCGTAGATGCATATTTTATGATACCTCAATAAATGTATTGCCAACAAAGCATCAGTAGGGAAGACACATATATGCCCACATGTACTACTATTGTCTAAAAGTTAGACAGTGTAAACTTAGACAGGAAGTCTAAAAATCCACCAGAAAAATCATATAAACTCAGCACTCTCACCCATAAAGCTCTCCACAGCGCTGCACCCCCTACATCTCCTCCCTAGTCTCTGTCTACCGCCCTACCCGTGCTCTCCGCTCTGCTGATGATATCAGACTACATTCCTCAATCATCCGAACCTCCCATGCCCGCCTACAAGATTTCACACGTGCGGCACCAATTCTCTGGAATATGCTACCGCGGGCGATCAGGCACATTCACAACCCTCACAGTTTTAAGAGGGCCCTGAAAATACATCTTCTCAGTCTGGCCCACCAAGATCCCTAACTGCTATCACACACATCTGTCACTCCCTGCACTTGGGCACTCACAGGCACTTATCTGTATATAGATGTACAGTCTGGGTGGCAGGTTCATCCATTTTTCATGTAAACCACCCCCTATTTATGAAACAGGGCCGGACCATTGTAAACTTGGCACTTCTTACCGTATGTTTCACCCATACACCCGAATAGATTGTAAGCTCTCACGAGCAGGGCCCTCACACCTTGTGTCTCGTTTGTAAGTACTTTTAATGTGTAATGACTGTATGTTTACCCTTGAATTTGTAAAGTGCTGCGGAATATGTTGGCGCTATAGAAATAAAGATTATTATTATTATTATTAAATTATTGTCTCATGCTGATTAAAAATTTGGGGCATCTTGTGTAGAGGGCATAATGCAATAATGTAGTGAGAGAAGTGGAGAAGAACTGTTAAATGTAATGCCATTGTTTATTGGCTCCATTTCTACACTACAGTTACAAGTAGGTGATGGGTGCTATAGTAGGACAAATGTCAGACTCTACCTGACTAGCTATAAATTAATAGGGTTTCAGCAAGTCTAGTAGGCTGGCCTGTCCAGATAAATTTCACTCAAACCAGTTAAAAAATACCCTTCATCCACATAAAATGGTTAGCTTCAAGTTTATAGGGACAGCGGAAGTTTGTGGGCTAATGGGACGCATCCTTACACAAAAAAACATAAAAAACAAGAGAGATAGTTGAAATCATGGCTGGCTGTTAACATTAAGACACGTCTGGTTTCACGTAATGCTGTTAGCTCTGGACACATGTAAAATCTTACAAACACTTTGCATGTCCCCCATGTAAGTGCGAGTTAGGGAGTGAAAAACCTATAGTCATGTAGAGGCTTTTTCTATTAATTATATGGTTGGTTCCATTAGGTCTCTATGCCTATTAGGTTTCTTTGCTTTGTTTTTACATTTATGCCCTTGGTTTATCCTGAGTCGTCTTCACGTGATGATTTTAGTTTGGAATGTTCATTATTAACCTTATACTTATACATTCAGACTTTATCAATTGCTGTCAGTTCCAATCCTTTCCTTATCTCTAACCATTGGCTACTATATTAGTACAGTGATTCATGCTGGAACTGTGCACTCTCTTCTATTGCTATCTCAGGAATAATAGCAACTATATGTCCTTGTGCTTCTTTGCTGCTCCATACAGCTACTGTCTGCTGTTCTGCAGCTATTCTTTTGGGAGGCCGGTTCCTCCATTGGCACCCTGTTGTCCTATTGTCATATATGATTTAAATGCGCTAAATGATTTAAAGGTTTTTGATTTGAAAAGGGGACAGCTAGTGGGAAAAAGTAATACATGTCTAGCTATTTGGAGCTCCAAAGGATCTGCTCCTCTTTACTATTGGGTTCTTGTCCTGATGTAACAATGTTTAAAGGACAGCAACAGCAACCCCCTGTATTGCCGGGAGAGGACTATGTGGTGCACCGGCGAATGAATAACGGAGACAACCAACAGCTGACCGGGAGAACTGAGGCTTTACTTCTCTTCTTCCAACAACGACAATCGCAGAACAACTTAGTCGCTCGTGCCCAGATTCACGCAGCTCCTTCAGCATCCACGCATCCGCAGTACCTGAGGGGCTATCCTATCTGCCGCCTCTCTGCTCTGACCTGACCTTCTCCAGTGGCTCAGCCACTTAGTCCAGGCTGCCGCTGACTCCGTCTGCTGCACACTTAGGCCTCTTGCCCCTTCTCAGGCACGCTTCGGCTGGAAGGCAAAGTTCTGCCCCGGCTCCCTCCCGGCTTGCTTGCAGACAAACTTCAACTATTTACAAGTTCTCTGGCTATCTGGCCTTTTGCTTAGCCTTCCATTTGAATCTGCCACCTCTCATCCCAGCCAGGTTGAGGCTGTTGCTTACTACTCGCTTCTCCAATAGCAGACTCTGACAAACTAACTCTTTGTCTCCCTCTGCAACTTCAATCCCCCTCTGCTGGCAGCTGCCCCCCCCCCTTCTACTCCTCAAATCCCGCTCTCTGATTGGCTGGAAGATTATGACACTACTGTCACCGGGTACACTAGCTGTGATCAAACTGTAATTAGAACTTATGGCCTGCTAAAACTAACAGTCATATCACTACTACAGCTAAGGCCCTATAATTCTAGTCTCCCTTAGCAACCTGACACTCACACTACTTTCCAAAACAGGGACAACTGACATAAGGCTCCCTACACCTCCTCACAATGACACACAGGAGCGACTCGCGCTACATTCCCTTTCAGTAGAGAAAAAACTCTCTCCTGTGGGTCAGGATGATAACCCGGAAGTAAAGAGGAACAGGTCCTTGGAAACACCTGAGATGCAGTGGTGGGGGAACCTGTAGGTAAGTATGACTTTTTTTCCCCCCATCCTGGTACCATTACAAATTAATTTTTTTCTGGTGGACAACTGATTGTAAACGCCAATGTGTGCTGTTAACGGGCTTCCCTTTCTAATGGTGACACGTCTGCAGTTATTTAAAGCTTGCCTTTTAGCTATGCCTGAACTTGGTAATGTCTTTAGTAACGCTAAGACATACTTCAATATTATGATTTCCACTTCTGACCTCGGTTATTCCACTGACCCTCTAATTTGTCCTATACCTGAATTGATCTTCTACTACAACACTACCTTGCAAAAAATTCCCTTGCCTCAACCATTTGCCTGCTCCTTACATGTCCTTTCAGTACTATGTTTAGACACCAGCTGTTGCCGAGAGAGGTGTAGGGTTAGTGAACTGGGAGTCCCCTGCAGCGAAGACGATATTGAAGGCTCCTTAGACTGTTGTCCTTAGCACAGTCTTCATCCAAATCTCACATGCGGCTCAGAGGATCCTCGTTCCAGAACAGGATAGCCATGAAAAAGTATTTAATTTATGGGAAAATTACAATCTTCTGTCCATTTTTCCTTAATAATTACTAATCCATTTAGACACTGATAATCGTTAAATGGTGTTTTATTATTAACTTGCTCAGTCAGATTCTTTAAATGATTGACTTATTTATGGGTACACTTGGAAAACCCTCTGTTAAATCACACATTAAGAAGATGTAATTCCCAATTTTCTACTAAAACAAATTTAGTATGGTATGATTTCATGGTTTCAAGCTTTGGTACTCATAAATGCAGATCGTTTTTGGAACTATATAATGTTTCACTTATTAAAGATCTCAGCCCTGACAAAAGCCAATATGTTTTTCAAGCACATCTTTGCTACATCTGAAAAACACAACTTTGAATTCATAGTTGGCTGTGTAACAAGCAGACCATAGACTGGCTTCCATCAAACAGAGGCCTGATTGAACACAATATAAGCAGGGGCATGTATCTGGTTACCTATGAGCTAACATACCACACCAAGGTTATTAGCGGTCTGTAGGAAATATATACAGTGAAACAGGTTTTAGTGCAGTAATATGCTGAAAACAGTATTTGGCAAGCTAAATTCAATTTTTTTTTTGCTCCAACCACATGGTAAGTTTCAGAATATTGTTGCGTAACACAGGGAAACAAGATTGCTTCTTTTGGACACAAATCCCATGATGGTATATCATTTTTACTTTATATCTCAGCTTTTTATTGTCTGTTTTTTGGAGTTAAAAAAGCGAAGACTACGTGAAAAACTGGAGGGTTAAAAACACTGTTTAAGAGCAGTGTCTTAATGACACACCAATACTTACCCATTCATAGCCATGGTCACAGGCTAACATAGGGAAAAGGCCATGCTAGAGGAAGAGGCTGCGCTTTTGGCCATGATTTGTGACTGTGTTATGCATGTTTCTTGCAATGTCTGAAACATGGTCTCATTAGATTCTGTCTGTATGTTCATTATTATTATTATTTATTTTAGAGCGCCATTGATTCCAGGGCGCTGTACATTCAAGGGGGGGTTACATACATAACATAAGTCAAACAAGTACAATGATGACAATATGTGACTAACAACTGGTACAGAGGGAAAGAGAACCATGCCTGCGAAGGCTTACAGTCTACAAAGAAGGGGGAAAGAGACAGAAGGTGAGGGGCGGACGTGTTTGTGGAGGGTGTAGTCGTTGCAGGGTTATTGTAGGTTATAGGATATCCTGAAGAGGTGGGTTTTCAGGGTGCTTTTGAAGCTGGTGAGAGTGGAAGAAAGTCTGATGTGTTGTAATGTTCATCATAGGCAGTCCTGAAGAGATAGGTTTTCAGGTTACCTTTGAGGCTGGTGAGAGTGGGGTGTGTTGGGGCAGTGAGTTCCAGAATGTGGGAGAAGCACAGGAGAAGTCTTGGAGACGGTTATGTGAGGAGTTGATAAGAGGAGAGCAGAGAAGAAGGTCCTGTGAGGAGCGGAGATGGTTTGAGGGGAGATATCTGGAGATTAAGGCAGAGGCTTATGGAGGGGAGAGGTTATGGAGAGCCTTGTAGGTCATGGTTAGGAACTTGAAATTAATTCTCTGGGCAATGGGTAGCCAGTGAAGGGTTTTTTTTAGAGGGGAGCGACAGAGGAATAGTGAGGAGAGAGGTGAATTGATTTCTGCCACACCCGTCTATTCTCTGCTGACTTTGTTCTTTTTATGGACTGCCACCTAGTTGCCGCCAACCAATTAAGGCAGGGATAGATTTGGAAGGCCTAGCATCAGGGCTCACAGCCTCGGTCCCTTTCTGTTCATCTGCTCTGGGGGTCTCTAACAGTTATATCTACCTACAGTGGAGTTACATTTACCTACAGAGGGACTATATCTTCCTAAAGGGGGCTAAACTCTATACTAATATACTATATACATTTTCTATAAAAGATTTGTGGAGCAGCATAAAGAACAGATAACTATGGCCTATACATACTTACTTTTATTAGCACATAACCCAGAGTGGGCCGTGCATTTTGTAAGATAGCATTTAGCAATTTGCACTACAGCACACACAGACAAATTTATAATAAATCAGAACGCCGCTGCCGAAAACAGAATGAAAAATAATAACAAAATAAAGATAGACTTTACAGTATGGTTGTTATTTATTTACTTTATTCATCTACATGAGCATATGTCATTATTATAAGGGTAGTCCTGTTCCAGCAAATGCTCTTCGTCGGCCGCTCGTGCAGTCCGGCCTGCATGTGAATGAAGAGGGCGGCACTAGAGCCGTTCTCCTAATTAATTTCTATGGACGTTCCGAGAATAGCTGAGCGCACACACTCAGCAATACTTGGAACACCCATAGAAGTGAATGAGGAGGATGGCGCTAGCGCCACCCTTCTCATTCACATGAATGGCTGGACCGCACTTAGCAACGAGTGGCCGAAGAAGAGGATTTGCCGAAACAGGACTACCTCTTTAAGTTAAATTACCCTGACCACAATCTATACAATCCGTCTACCATCATGTGAAGTACCTCCGATTCTTAGAAAAGCATGGGCATGCACTGTGGACCGCAGCTGGTATTGCTGGGATCTTGGGTGCGCAAAAACAGACATGTGCTTCCCCTCTCAGACATGCGCAATTCTCTACCTAGTACTGCTGATTCTCGAAGTGCACCAGCTAAGACGAGACCCTGCTACTTCCGGGTCCTGCCCATAAATGATACAGTTGTTGTTAATAAAAATCAAAACATTGTTTCTTTTATGAAAAATATTATTAATAAGATATTCTTCTGTTTGTTATATTTTTTACTCACATGTTGGGACAATTTGATACTGTTTCAAGTAATACAATACATGAAAGAGCTACAATGACAGCCGAGGTTACTGATGCCATCAGGAGATTACAGCATAAAATGCCCGCCAGAATACTGCGGTGATTACAGCCTGAGGAATCTGGTTAGTTGCACCAGCGAAACTCATTGCCTTACCACCCCACACACTTTTAATCATTATTATCCTATTGCTTTAACAATTGTTTTTCTAATTGTATACAGTGGTTTGCTAATAAATATTTGTACTGATACTATACTAAATAGCAATCACTCTTTATGATCATACAATTTTCTGCATTACTTCCCAAATAATCCCTCATATTTAGTTATTAGCGCCATCAGGAATCCTATAGCTACATTCTTTATGGAAGAATCTCCATTTTTTCATTCTTAAAGGGGGCTATATCAACTACAGGAGGGCTATATTTACCTACAGGGGGTCTGTATCTAACTTCACAGGGCTATATTTACCTATGGGGGCTATACCTACTGTCACGATCTAAGGGAATAGAACGGCAGATATGCGGATAGATGTTAAAGAGCGGCAGTAGCCGAAGTGCGGGACAAGGACAGCAGGTGGCGGTACAGATGACAGGACATAGCAGCTGTAGCCATAGACAGGTGACGCAGTCCCAGGCAGGTAACAGACAGTATAGCGGCAGATATACAACAGATATCTGTAACGGACTGGTGCAGCGGCAGGAAACAGCAGGTAGCATACTGGTAATGCACAGGTAACGCATGGTAACAACAGTGATACAGCAGCCAGGGGTTGAGCTCTATTTATGAAGACAATGGAAAAAGGGCACTAAGTTCCTTTTATAGCCAGAGGTCACAGGTCAAGAGGCAGGTAATTGAGACACTGTCCCTTTAAATACTCATGCACTGCCGGGCACGCACACATGGCAAGGAAGCCAGAGAGGACGGGAACAAGCCTGAGCAGGAGCATGGAATGGTGAGTGTAACTGAGCAGCAGAGAATGCCAACGGGACAGGTGAGACAGAGACAGTGGACACCGCTGCAGATGCGGGGACACGAACATACCCGTGGCTCAGAACAGGAGCCGTGGCATGGACCATGACACCTACCTACAGGAGGGCTATATCTACCTACAGGGGGCTATAGCTACCCTCAGGAGAGCTATATCTATCTACAAGGGGCTATACCTACCTACAGAAGGGCTATATTTTCCTACAAGAGAACTCTGTCTACCTACCCACAGGGGGCTGTATCTACCTACAGGGTTTTATATTTACCTACAGGAGGACTGTATCTACATAGGCAGCTATATCTTCCTACAGTTGGCATATACCTACTACTAAGGACCTGTATTCCTACTTATTTTTGGGTACCTATAATTACCTATCTACTTAATAGATGACCAAGATATCTACCTATTGGGGAACCTATAAATCTACCTAACTAATGAGAGGCTATACACTTACTTTATTGAGGACTACCTACCTAAAAGGGAGTTTAACTATCTACCTACCTAGTTTGGGGGCAGCGGACCTACATACTATGTTGGGGAATTTAACTACCTCCTTTATGGGGACACAAAACATGACTCAAACTTGGTGCACAAATTGCAGCCCCATAGCCGCTTGGGGGCATTTTTACTGTTAAAGGCAAAAGAGGGTCATTATTAACATTTTGGGTGCTATAGGTTGGGGGTTTGTACAGAGATAGAAATTGATAGGGAAGTTCTGGAAAAGTGAGAAGTCTAAGATAGTTGTTTTGTAAATTCTACAGGGATGAGTTGCGGCTGGGAGAAATCGTCATGGCGGTCTCGACCAGATGGAGATAAAAAGGAAAAGAGAACATCTCATCAGAGAAGAAAACTAACTCATCAGAAAAGATGTCTCCTGTGAGTACTGGGATGTAACTTTACTGTAATCACTTATATGTGTTCAGAGCTCCTGTGTACAACTGTCAACTATCTACCACTATATGGTCACTATATAGTGGTAATATACAGTCTACAGAGCCTGTGTACAACTGGTATATAGCACTATATGGTCACCATATGGAGGTAATATGCAGTCTGCAGAGCCTGTGTACAACTGGTATCTACCACTATATGGTCACTGTATAGAGGTAATATACAGTCTGCAAAGCCTGTGTACAACTAGCAACTACCACTGTGTGGTCACTATATAGCAGTAATATTGGTTTATATTCAGTAATGGCATGGTGTATTATTCAGTCACTGTGTTGTGGTGAAATGTGTTCATGATGTGGCTGTATTATTTTGTCACTATGGGGGACATGTATGAAAACTGAATAGGTCTTTCATACGTTCGGACTTTCTGTGTTGCCCATAGCAACCAATCAGAGATCCCATTTTATTTTTTCAGAGCACTATATGAAATGAAATGGAAGCTCTGATTGGTTGCTATGGGCAACAAAGAAAGTCTTAGACCTAGACAGTTTTTATACATGTGGCCCTATGTGATGATGATATGTAGTGGTATTATTCAGTTACTATGTGGTGCTGACATGTGACATTATTATTCAGTCACTATGTGGTGCTGATATGTGGTCATTTTGTGGTGGTATTTGGTCTTAGTGGAATTATTGGTAATATTAGCCTTGGGATTCTGGTTTTGCGTAGCAGTGTTATTTGGTAATGGAACGAGTAGTATTTAGTAGTTTTGTACATAGAACTATAGCCTTTTGCACATTCAGGCACTGGTTGATGGTGATGCAATGTGTCGCAGCATGGCGCAACATGTTAATGAGGGAGGGGTGGGGGGTTCTTTACCCCACCATGAGTGCAATTTAACCTAGAAACTGCCCTGTTTGATCTGTAGGAGACTCACAAATTACTACCCCTGACACAGTCTTTAGGGGCAACAGATGATGTTCAAATGCAGTACCAACGGACAGAAGGTAGACGTAGTGAGGAAGGCAACAGGTGAAGGTTGAGTAGGTGTTATTGAAGGGAAGTCAGGGACAAAACAGAAGGACAGGCAGCAGACAAGTAGTGGGGTCAATGAGAAAGCATAGGTAAATACCATGAACCTCAGCATAGAATACTCTACTGATCACCGGGATGCTGAATCAAAGATCAAACAGGGTTTTAGGGGAGTTGCCTCTTTATAAAGTCTCAAGAGTGCTGTCATTGGTGGGGTAGCAGAAAAGCAGCAAAAACGAGTACTTAACTGGGTTTTATCATCACACGCTTTTGTAGACTTGAGCTGTTTCTGTCTGTTACAGCTTTAAATACAGGGGCAGGGCTCTCCTCCCAGTAGGTTGTTTCATCCCAGTAGAATGTCTCCCCTCACTGAAGAGTTGCGACATAATCATTCTGTGTGAGCAGTGGAAGGGAGAGGATGTCACAGCTCTGCAGACCTCCTACAAATGTTCTCATGTCTGCAGAGCTGTCATTTCCAGGATCTAATCCTTGTAACCAGAACACCTGCAGTGGTGAAAACAGTTATACATACAGCCTGAACTGATGAAACAAATGTGAGAAATGTACTTTGCTCCTTCCTCTGTTATCAGGCAGGAGGTAGAGGGGGAACAGACTGTATCAGGCTGTGTTATATGGGTGACGGGAACAGACTGTGTAAGGCTGTGTTATATGGGGGGAGAGTGAATCTTGCAGCTAGAGACTCAGTAATTGCCCAGACGCCTTACATAGAGCCATCACTGGGAGATGATCATAGAGAGGAGCTGAGATAGCCTTTATTGTACAGACACAGCTAGCACGGGCAGCTTGTTTCACTTTCATTTTCAACAGCTCAGAGGGGAGTAAGGACAGTGTGCAGGCAGTCAATCAGAGCATAGGGGGCGTGTCCCATCCAAAGGGCATGTACCAACAAGCTGAATTAAATATCAGTCAGCCAATCACATAAAAAGGGGCATGGCCCAACCCAGGCTGCAGTTTTAGGTGTAGAACACACAGATTAGCTTATATCTTATAATCTTATATCTGCTATACTAAATGATTTAGGTAATGCAAACCAATTGCAAAAGTGCTTATTTTTACTGTCCCCATCATTAGATATGATCTTTGTAGCGAGAAAACCCATTTAAGGGAGAAGGCAGGAACAGAACAGGCTGTCCAATGTAGAAGTGGCACAATACTGAGATGGCCCTGTAAAGGTGCAAAACCCTGACTTTTGACAAACAGAACTACGCATGTGTAGTTTCTTTTAACATTTTAGGTATGATTAAGACCATGACCATTTTCTTGGCATAAAGATCTGTTAAGCAGTACAGTATCAAAAAACTGGTTTCAAAAGTGTACATATCCGGGTAAACCTGTAAATTAAGTTAGGGAACTTATTTACTGTATTTTTATTACCTGGATTACACCATTTTGAGTCTTCAAATTGTGATTAACAAATGTAAAATAAAGTGGTTTCTGGTCAGGTAGACCAACAAATTTAAAGGGAAAATTGTTGGGATGCAAAGAAAAACCACAAATAACATCAGCTGAAATACAGGACTCTCGGGAAAACTAGCGGTGTGGGGGAGTTTCAAGATGCATAATAAGGAGACACTTGAAAAAAAATGGGCTGCATGATCAAAGTCACCAGAAGAAAGCCATTAGTGCGAAAAATGGTGCAAAGTATCCACTACAATACACCAAAACGCACGAGACAAGCCTCAAAACTTCTGGAGCAATGTAATTTGGGGTGATGAGACCAAAATCTAACTTCTTGGCCACAACCATAAACGTTACATTTGGAGAGGTGTCAACAAGGCCTATGATGAAAGAAACACCATTTCTACTGTAAAGCACGGAGATGGATCGCTGATGTTTTTCGGATGTGAGAGCTACAAAAGGCACAGGAAACTTGGTCAAGTTGAAGGAAAGATGAATGCAGACGTTATCAGCAAATATGGGAGGGCAAATTTGAACTTTTTCAGCCCGAAAGCTGCGCATGAGATGTACTTGGATGCTCCAAAATGACAACGATCCAAAATACAAGGCCAAGTTGACCTGTCATTGGCTACAGCAGAACAAAGTGAAGGTTCTGGAGTGGCCATCTCAGTGTCCTGACCTCAATATCATTGAAGCCAGTCTGGGAAGATCTAAGCAAAGCGCAGTTCATGCAAGACAGCCAGGAATTTACAGGAACTGGGGCATTTTCACAAGAAGAATGGGCAGCTTTACCATCTGAGAAAAATAAAGGCCTATCCACAAACTACCACAAAATGACTTCAAGCTGTCATTGATGTTAGAGGGGGCAATACACGGTATTAAAAAACTAGGATATGTGAACTTTTGAAACAGAGTCATTTGGATGTTTTTGGTTGTCATTATGATTTAAAAAAAGAGAAAACAAGTAGTTTGACCCAAAAAATGACATCACCAAACCTTAACCATGAGTGGAAAAAAGGTTTTGTGGTATCATTCATATTCTCGGAAAAAAGGCAAAGAAAGCAAAAATTCTGCCGGGGTATGTAAACTTTTGAGCACAACTGTATACAATATTTACATAAATGTGAGGGGGTAATCACTTTTGTGAGATACTGTATTTTATCTGACAAACTAGCACTGTTTGCAGTGAAGATCCTGGAAATATTCAACTGGCACTACATGGCATTATTTGAGCTCTGTATGGATTTTCTTTAGGAAATGCAGGCACTACTTATATAAAAAAAAGTATCATTTTATTTGGGATCCTAATGGATTATTTATCTTGGCACCGTCTAACACTATCTAAGACATATGTTCCATTTTTTCTGGCCAAATGTATGGCACAATCTTTATCTGGAACTGTAAACATAATTATAAAGGCGTAGATTATGTTTTTATGCAGTTGTTGCTAGACCTAAATTTAAATTGGTTGTCCATTTATGTGTTTAATAGGAAATCATACAATTTTCTAATGTAGATGTATTAAAAAATTCTGCATCTGTTCTTCTTTATAACAATTCAATAGGTCCCTATCTAGAAAAAATAGAATAGCCCACATTCCTGTCCATAGGAATGGCTTCCATGGAGTTTCTACAGGGACTAAACATGGTGTCAGTCATGTGATCTCCTGGCATTCAGTTAGTAACAGGGTTACATGACATCTATGGGATACCCGAATAGGAGTAATGGTGGAATAATTATTAATAATATGGTTCTTTCAGCAACTTCTTCACTATATGGATTTACTTCTACAACTGCCCTTTGTAACTGTAGATAATGATATGCAGCAACAAAAGTTTTCTATTAAAAGAAATACAATCCAACAATTTCTAGGTTGTTGTTAATAAAGCTAATTGTAAAATAAAGCAGGAAGATAAGACATAGAGAAGAATGTGCGATCAGCTCCGCCACTGACAGACATAAGACCCTGCCAGAAGCAGTAATACTGGAGAAGTTCTACTCCTCAATAAACTGGATAACTGTGGTCACATGGCGTGTGTGGTGATCACATGATTGTTTAGTCCATACAGTTGTTCCACGGTAGCAATTACTTTGCCAGGAATGTGGGCTGCACCTTCTTTTTTTCTAGATAAGGGCCACCTGTACTGGCAATATTGCAAAGTGACTTGTTTTTCCAAGATTTTTTAAACTAAAAAGCAATCCTTGTAGTGAGACAACCCCTTTAAGGATCACTGTGAAAAATCAGAATTAGGGTATGTTCACACGGCGTCTTGCTTCTGTGTGAACATTCGCTTTTCTGATGCGTTTTGATGGACCCAGAGATGCATCTAACAATTAGCAGTGAGTTTATCACTGCCGGCAATGACAAACACGCAGCGGCGTTCACATGAGTGATCGCCGCAGCGTGTTTGCATCACTCCTGTCGGGTACATCTTTCGGATGCGATCCAAGAAATGACATGCACTCAACTGATGGTGATGCTTCTGATGGACCCAGAGACGCATCAGAAAAGCAGATGTTCACATGGACACAAGTCGCCGTGTGAACATACCCTTACCTAGCGCTGCCCGATTCTGTTCTTGGAGTTCCCACTTGCAGCAGGAATATAGAGACCCACAAGGTAGGTAAAGTAGACCTCTGTAGGTAGATAGGTATATATGTCCCCTGTAGGTAGATGTACAGCCCCTTTAGATATATATGCCACCTATAGGTAGATAAGTTGGTATACAACCCCATGTAGATGGTAGGTATATACTGTACTTTCCCCATGAAGGTAGATATGGCCCCCTGAAGGTAGATACTGGCCCTCTGTAGGTAAATTCTGGTCCTCTGTAATTAGATTCCGGCTCTTTGTAGGCAGATGCTACAATTTATAGAAATATTCTGGTTCCCTGTAGGTAGATGCTGGCCATCTGTAAGTAGATATTGGCCCTCCTGTAGGTAGATGCTGGCCCTTCTATAGGTAGATGTGGCCCTCCTGTAGGTAGATGCTGGCCCCCTGGAGGTAGATGCTAGCCCCCTGTTGGTAGATGCTGGCCCTCTTGTAGGTAGATACTGACCCTCCTGTACATAAACACTGCCTTCTTGTATGTAGATATGGCCCCTGAAGGTAGATGCTGGCCCCCTGTAAATAGATACAGTCCGCTGTAGTCAGATAGTGGCCCCTATTAGGTATATATTTTCCCCCTGAAGGTAGATGCTGGCCACCTGTAAGTAGATGCTGGCCTTCCTGTAGGTAGATGCTGGCCCCCTGTAGGAAGATACTGGCCCCTGTAGGTAGATGCTGGCCACATGTAGGCAGATACTGGCCACATGTAGGCAGATACTGGCCCCTGCAGGTACATATAGCCCCTGTAGGTAGATACTGGTCCCCTGTAGGTTGATATGGCTCCCTGTAGGTAGATATGGCCCCTGTAGGCATATGCTGGCCCCTTGTAGGTACATACAGCCCCCTGTAGGCACATACTGGTCCCCTGTAGGTAGATATGGCCACTGTAGGTAGATTCTAGTCCCCTTCAGATAGATATGGTCTCATGTAGGTAGATATGGCTTCCTGTAGATAGATGCTGGCCTCTTGTAGGTAGATGCTGGCTCCATGTAGGTAGTTAAGCATATATGCCCTCTGTAGGTAGATAGGTATGTATACAGCCCTCTGTAGATAGGTAGGTGTAAATGCCCCCTGTAGGTAGGTATACAGCCCCCATGTAAATAGGTAGGTATATATGTCTTCTGTAGGTAGATAGGTAAGTATACAGCCCTGTGTAGATGGTAGGTATAAATGCCCACTATAGGTAGGTATATATGAACCCTGTAGGTAGATAGGTAGAAATACAGTCAGGTAGATATGGTCCCTGTAGGTAGATCCTGGCTCTCTGTAGGTAGATACTGGCCTCATGAAGGTAGTTGCTGGCCCCCCAAAGGTAGATACTGAACCCCTGTAGGTAGATGCTGTCCCCCTGTAGGTAAATTCTGACCCTCTGTAGATAGATACTGGCCCCTGGTAGGCAGATACTGGCCCCCTGTAGGTAGATACTGGCCTCCTGAAGGTAGATACTGGCCCCCTGTAGGTAGATACTGGCCCTCGTGTTGGTAGATACTTATCCCCCTGTAGGTAGATGCTGGCCCTCCTGTAGGTAGTTGCTGGTCCTCTCTAGGTAGATTCGGTCCCTCTCTACATAGAGGCTGGCCCTCTGTATGTTGATGCTGGCCTCCTGTAGGTAGAGGCTGGCCCTCTGTATGTTGATGCTGGCCCCATGTAGGTAGATGCTGGCCCCCTGTAGGTTGATACTGGCCCCTTCTGTAGATAGATACAGCCCCCTGTAGGCATTTTCTGCCCTCAGTAGGTAGATACTGGCTTCCTGAAGGTAGATACTGGCCCCTGTAGGTAAATGCTGTCCCCCTGTAGGTAAATTCTGACCCTCTGTAGACAGATGCTGGCCCCCGGTAGACAGATTCTGGCCCCCAGTAGGTAGATGCAGGGCAACCAGTAGGTAGATACTGATCCCCAGTAGGTATATGCTGGGCCTCCAGTAGGTAGATACTGATCCCCTGTAGGTAGATGCTGGCCCTCCTGTAGGTAGATACTTATCCCCCTGTAGGTAGATGCTGGCCCTCCTGGTTGTAGTTGCTTGTCCTCTCTAGGTAGATGCTGGCCCTCTCTAGGTAGAGGCTGTCCCTCTGTATGTTGATGTCGGCCTCCTGTAGCTAGAGCCTGGCCCTCTGTAGGTTGATGCTGGCCCCATGTAGGTAGATGCTGGCCCCATGTAGGTAGATACTGGCCCCTTCTGTAGATAGATACAGCCCCCTGTAGGCATTTACTGCCTCCTGTAGGTAGATACTGGCCTCCTGAAGGTAGATTCTTGCCCTCTGTAGATAGATGCTGGCCCCCGGTAGGTAGATACTGGCACCCTGTAGGTAGATACTTGCCCACTGTAGATAGATGCTGGCCCCCGGTAGACAGACACTGTCCCCCGGTAGGTAGCTGCTGGCCCTCTGTAGGTTGATGCCGGCCTCCTGTATATAGATACAGGCCCCTGTAGGCATTTACTGCCCCCCCTGTAGGTAGATACTGGCCTCCTGAAGGTAGATACTGGCCCCCTGTGGGTAGATGCTGGCCTTCTGTAGGTAGATTCTGGCCCCCTGTAGGTAGATGCTGGCCCTCTGTAGGTAGATGCTGGCCACCTGTATATAGATACAGTCCCCTGTAGGCATTTACTGCCCCCCCTGTAGGTAGATACTGGCCTCCTAAGTAGTATGGCCCCCTAGGGGGAAAGATGCTGGCTCCTGTAGTTGATACTGGCCCCTGTAGGTAGTAGGGCCCCTTTGTAGGTGATGCTGTCCCTCGTGGGTGTTTTCTCGCTCTGAAAATAGTGCGGCCCCCCCTGTAGTAGATCGGCCCCCCGTATATAGATACAGCCCCCTGTGGGCATTTACTGCCCCCCCTGTAGGTAGATACTGGCCTCCTGAAGGTAGATACTGGCCCCCTGTGGGTAGATGCTGGCCCTCTGTAGGTAGATTCTTGCCCTCTGTAGATAGATGCTGGCCCCCGGTAGACAGATACTGTCCCCCGGTAGGCAGATACTGGCCCCCTATAGGAAAAGTGGCCCTCTTGGTTAGGGGCCCTGTAAAAAGTACACCCCCCTTTAGGAAATTTACTCCCCCCCCCTAAAGGGTAGATATGGCCTTAAAGGTTTAGTTTACGGGCCCCATGGGGGTAGATCGGCTTTTTTGTAGATAGATATGGCCCTGGGCAGTCTGGCCCCTGTGGGTAATATGGCCCCCTAAAGGTAGATATGGCCCCCTGTAGGTAGATGCTGGCCCTCATGTGGTAGAAAAAGCCCCTGTGGTAGATTTGGCCCCCTGTGGGTAGATGCGACCCCTTGGGTAAAAATTGGGCCCCCCTGAAGGTAAATGGCCTTTTTGGGTGTGCTGGCACCTGTAGCTAGAAAGGGCCCCCCTGAAGGTAGATATGGCCCCTGTGGGTAGATGCTGGCACCCTTAAATAAAATCTGAAAAGGGCAGATACGGGCCCCCTGTAGGTACTACTTTCCCCCTGTTTTTTGGATTGGCCCCTAGGTGTAGGGCCCTTGTAGGTAGATACTGGCTCCTGTAGGAGTTTTTGGTCCCTGTGGTGGGTGCTGGCTCTCTGTAGGTGATACTGGCCCCCCTGTGATGATACGGCCCCTGTATAAGGCGGGCCCCCCGTGGCAGTGCTGGCCCCCTGTAGGAGTGCTGGCACCCGGGTTCAAGCTGGCCCCCTGCAAGTAGATATAGCCCCTGTACGTAGATACTTGTCCCCTATAGGTATATATCAAAAAGAATACAGCAGCACTATCAAAAATAGAGACGTAGCGGGGTGCTAGCGATAGTCAAAGTCTAGATCAAAACTTCCCCATAAAAAAACCCCAAAATATCGAGCATCATCAGGAAAAGATGAAAAAGGTGAAGTTTTTCCCCAAATGTTACAACGACAAGTAGATATAGCTCCTGTAGGTAGATACTTGTCCCCTATAGGTAGATATGGCCACATCAAGGTAGATATTTCCCCTGTAGGTAGATGCTGGCCCCAAGTAGGTAGATACAGACCCCTATAGGCACATACTGGCCCCCTACAGGTAGATATGGCCTGTGTAGGTAGATTCTGGTCCCCTGTAGGTAGATATAGCCCGCTGTAGGTAGCTATGGCCCCTGTAAATAGATGCTGGTCCCTTGTAGGTAGATGCTGGCTCCCTGTAGGTAAATACTAGCCCCCTGTAGGCAGATGCTGGTCCCTTGTAAATAGATACTGGCCCTCTGTAGGTAGATGCTGGTTCCCAGTAGGTAGATGCTAGTTCTCTCTGGCAGATTACAAAAATAAAAAAGATTTGCACCTCGCCACTCTCCTGCTGAATAGCTGGCTTTCAGCCTAGGAGATACATCGGGGACATGCGCCGCTTACTCATGTGAGCCGGAGGCTTTCTGTCCCACCATAGACCCAACTGGACCCGCCGCCAATGAGGCTCGGGGCCCAGCAGGGGTTTCACCGACACCCCAATGGGCCAGTCTGAGCCTGATTACTATAAAAACAATATACATGAACTAAATGGGTGACTATGCTTCAAATATCAGCTCCTTCTCTTTGGTTATTATTGAGAAAGTTAATAAACCATTACGATGGGGAGAATGTCAATGATTACTTTTTGAAAGGGAAGCCAAATGGATTTTACTTTTGGATTCTCGTTATCCACTAGGTATGAATCCTAAAATCGATTTATTTTGCATCTATTCATGATTTGTTTGTTTATTATTAAGTATAGTTTTGTATATTAAGTTTAAGTTTTGTATATTAAGTATAGTTTTGTATGTTTTGTATATACTATTGTATATAGTTTTGTATATTTCTGATTGGTCCGCATATTTGGACTATCCACATGAACGTTATGCTATGAGTGTAGCCTAACACATGTAAGTGTGGTTGTGGACCTTATCTAATTTAATTCTCTTTTTTGATGTGATGCCGTCATTTTAATAGATATTTCTGCAATAAAGCTGTTATTATTGTTTTTTAACTTTATGTGATGGTTCCTGACTCTCTTTTCCCTTACTGAGTTTTTTCAAATGAGTGACAGACTGGTACAGAAGGAAAAGAGATTGTGTCCAAGAGGGCTTACAATCTTCAATATTAAAGGGGTGTTCACACAAGGCCACCATCTCAGCCATAGCTAGCTACGAGACAATCACAGAGTGAGTGTTACAGAATGAGGAGGGCGGCACTTGCCATCTCGCATATAGTCAGAAATCCCATAGAAATAAATAGGGAGGATGGCTGCAAGCGCTGCCCTCCTCATTCTGTAACGTAGTTGGCTCGTAGCTAGTTATGAGCTGAACAATAAGGGCATGCCCCCACGGCAAGGGTTTTCAGCCGTTTTTACAGCCGGTTTGCGGTTTTTCAGACCGCCTGAAACACCGGCCGAAGATTAGCACAATGGTGCGCTATGGAAAACCCGTGCAGCAGTCCCCACTGCACCGGTTTTCCGTCGGGCGTGTGTTCCGCGCGCGGTCCGGTCGCAAAACATTCATCAAGCACAATCTTCCGTCCGGTTTTCGGACGGAATCTGTGCTTGTGAATGTGAATGCTCGTCGCGGAGAAAAGCCGTTCCCCCCGCGGCCGTGGGGACGGCCGCAAAACAGGACAAATACCGGCAGGCAAACCGGCCAGTATTTGTCCTGTGCCATGGGAACGCACCCTAACAAGGAAGTGGCTTTGTGAGAACACCCCTTTAAGAATTCCCACTTGAGATCTCCCTCTATTAGGCAGAGGGGGAACCAGAGCAGTTGCTACAGGTAAAGTGTATGGTCAATGGCAAGTTTGGTTCTGGTGATGCAAGCTGTTTGCTGAGGTTACAGGAGCCAAATCAGTGGCAAACTGCTGATTACTGGACTAGCTTAAATTGTAAAAACAAGTGTCTCAATGAGATAGTCCCTTTATTTAGACAATTCCACCATAATGCCATTACTATCCATTCATCAGAATGCCCCTTTCCAAACAGGCTTTAACGGGAAATTTGGAAAGCTAGCAAGCGGGAATTGGGGAGTCACTGTTTTTAAATTTTTTTGAGGGCGGGGGGAGGGGATTTGGCCCCCCCAAATTTTTTCTGGGGGGAGGGAGGGCCCCCTATTTTTTAAGAAATTTTCAAAAAAAATTTTTAATCCATAAAAAACATGAGAGGGGAAAAGCACAGAGGAGGAAAAAGTTACCCCTTTCCCCTTCCTATCTTTTCTGAAATTTGGGGGGGAAACAGAGTTGGTAGCAGCCCAAGTGTCGGTGCGAGTGAGGGGCCTTGCTGTTTGGTAGAGCAGGAGCCCAGTAAAGTCTGCTTCCCCCCAATCGAGCATTTGCTCACGCCCAGCACGCTCTTATCTGGGGCTGTGTGGGTATCTTTCCCTTTTTTTCTAAAAAACTTCCCCTTGAAAGCCCTCACCAGAAAAAAAAAAAAGCTACGGGCCAAATAAATTTCAGTGGGCCCATGACTCCCGTCTGTAGTGGGAGGAAGAAGCTGCCGACAAACCCCGAAAACAGGAAAAAAGAAAAGGGGGGGCCCAAAGGTGCTAGGTGTTTTGTGTGCATGTGAGTGGGGTATGTACGATAGGGTGAGATGGGGGTTTGTGTGTATATATTATATGTAAAAGCCATGGGGGTCAGGGGTAAATAAAAAAAATAAAAAAATTTAAATATATAACTATAAAATATATATATATTTATTAATATATTATTTATTTATATATATATTTTTTTTCAAGTGTGTAGTGTTTCTGTTTTTCAATATATTTTAAAATTTAAACCACCCACAAATTCTCATTGGGTTACCCTCGGGGTACATTTTGTAATTAATCCCCGGGAAATACATGAGAAATTTGTAAATCTTTTCAAAGGGTTCGGGTGTGTAAAAAGATACATTTTTGGGGTACATAAAATTATTTTTAATTTTTTGAGTACATTTTTGAAATTTAATTTCGGGGGTCCCAGTTAAAATGAAATTTTATATGTCTCCCAATTTGTAATATAAAAAATTTCGGGGGTGCAGTGAATAAATCATTTCGGGTTTTATGGTATGAAAATAGAAAAATTTTTTGGGGTACAGTATGTGAAAAAATTGTTTCCCTAGGGATACAGTGAGATTGGGTTTTTTTGGTTTTCCTCATTCGTTTTTGTGTTTTTATTTCAAATTTTAAAGGGGGTTTTTTTTAAAGTGGTTTTTTTTTTGGATTGGGGGGGGTGTTTAAGAAAAATTTTCCCTGCTTTTTTATTTTTATGTGGGGGGAAAAAATTGTAGGTGGTTTTTTCGGTTCTTTTGCCAGGGGCTGCTTTTTAGTCCCGTCCGACCCGGGAAAACCTCAGAAATTAAAAAAACTTGGGTTTTTAATTAAAACAACAGTGAAAACCAAAAAAAATATCAGTGATGTCAAAATAGCATAGATTTGTAAAAATGTGTAGACTAATATTAAAAACCCCCAAAGAATTTTTGGGGCCCCTATAAAAAATTAAAAAAAAATTTAATGCGGGGGGGGGGTTCACTTCTATTGAATTTCTTTTTAAACCCTATGCCCAGTTTTAACCATTCGGGGGAATCTTTAAAAACTTAGAAATCACGAGAGCCATTTCCAAAACCCTTTTTACGGATTGAACCAAAAAGTGTTTGGTGTACAGGCCCCGCCCAGACCCCTGGGGGTGCTCATGTGTCCCCCGGCCCTTCTAGCTGGGTTAGGGGGGGCGGCTTCACTGCAGGGAGAGGAGGGAAAATTGGTCCTCCCCAAAATTTTTAAATCCAAGTTCCCTTTGGGCCCGGGGCCACACCCCTGCAGAGGAAATGTGAGCCTAAAGCAGCAGTGAAAAGTGAAAAGAGCTAGATGGGAAAACCGACAGTTTCTATCACAGATTTACATTGAATAAAATAAGATAAAATCTACATCAAAATTTTTACATACAGATTTATCTGCGCAGTGTCTGTGGAAAAAGGGCCCCCAATAAAAAATTTCCCCCTTGAAAAAGGGGGGGCGACCCCCAAAAAACCGTTGCGCAGGCCGGACTGCCATTCAACCCCAACCGATGAGAGGATGCAGTGATTTTCCCCATCAGAACCCTTTGTATCCAGATAAAAAAATTATAAAGCGGGTTTTAAAGGGGTGGGCCGCGCCCCCCCGCCCCTGGTCGCGGGCCACCCGCGGTCTCCGCACTACCCGGCACCGCCGCCCCCCTGTGGGCGGGGGGCGCTCCCCCCGGCCCGGCCGGCTCTCTCCCTTACCTTAACCCGCCGCGCTCCTTTTTCAGTCCCCAGGCTCCCGGCGCCCCGCCCCCCGACTTTAAAGGGCCCGCCCCGCGCCCCGGAAACTCGAGATTTAAAAGGGCCAAGTGTACCGGTTTGGGCTTTTGGGCCCGGGGCACTCCCCTTTATTTAAGCCCCCCCCTTCCCCGGGGCCATTCCCGGATCTTTAGTTCCCAATTTTTTGCCTATAGAAAAATTGTTACAAGCCTTGTTCTGACTTACCGTGTACCGAACCTTTAGCTTCCCTTTTCCCTCGACGCTTTTTTGCCGCCCCCCCGACCTTGTCCTGTCCACGCCCCACGAATCTGTGCCCGGCCTGCCCTGACCTTCTGCCTGTCCCCGACTGCGACCCTCCCCTGCCAAACCCTGCACCACGCTATACCTCGGCTCCCAAAACCCCGCAAAGCAAGTAACGTCAGGGGGGACACGGGTAGACTCCCGCCGCACCCAATTTCCATCCCCTTTTTGCGGCGGGCTTGGAAAAAACCCGGGGAAACCTACTTAGATTCCTTTCCCCCTGGCGGGGCCCTTACACCTTTGTTTTGCGGTGGCCCAGTGGATCCATTTTCAAACGCCCGGGTACGTGACGTAAGACCCGGCCATGGATCCCCCCCAAGGGGGCCTCTGCCTCTGACGCTGACTCCCCCCAAATTTGTGGCTCACATTCACAAAGCTCGCCAGAAAACCCCCAGCAACTCGGCCCTTCTCCGCCTTGAAGCAGCAGCCCGGGCCGCTCAGCAAGGAAACCCCACCGCTCCCGTGGCTCCCGCTGCCCCCCCGGCTGGGGTTTCCAACCGCTGGCCCAGGGCTCCGTTTTTTCCCTATCCCGCCAAGTTCGAGGGGGACTCCAAGGCCTGCGGGGGGCTTTTAATCACCCAATGCCCCCTGCAAAATTAAATTTAATGGGAAAACCAAAATTTTCCTCCCGAACGGTCTAAGGTGGCGTTCGTGCAAAAGCCTTCTTTGGGGGAAAAAGCCCTGGCCTGGGCTACCCCCCCTCTGGGCAGGGACGACCCGGTCACAGCAAACCGGGGCTTCATTCCCACCGATTTTGGAGCGTTTTCGGGGGAAACCCACCCCGGGCTTCGTCTGCCGAGAACGCCTTGCAAAATTCAAACCAAAGGGGGGCCCTAATCTGGTAGGCTTTATCCCGTACGTTTCCGCACTTTGGCCTCTGATTTGGGCGGGGAATGAAGCGGCTTTTGCTGCCCCCCTTAAAGAAGGGCCCTCCCCCAGCCCGCATAAGGATGCCCAAATTCGGGCCCGGGATCCCCTCTTCCTTGAGTGACCTTATCCCCCGGGCCACTCGGATTTGGAACACCCTTTTTTCGGAACCCCAAGGGGGAAAACTCCGGTTTGGAAGGGGAGAAACCCTGGGGCCCCCGGGTCGCTTCCTCGTTGGCCCCCAGTATTTAAAAGGGCCCCGGCCTAAAGTTGCCCTCGCCCCCTGCCGCCGAAGAGGCCTTTGGGAGGGGATGGGGCCCACCGGGCTACAACGGAGCGACCAAAAACGTGGGAGAATTTTTCTGTATTTGGGGCCCGTGCAGACCTTTTCCGCGGGATCCCCCCCCTTTCCCCCCTCCAGCGCCCGGGAAAACGGGCGCCCCTTTAGGACACGTAGGAGGGGCCCTTTCCCTAGGTGGGAGAACCCCTCTCCCGCCTGACCATGCCCGTGACCCGTCGGCCCTGTGTCTGGTCCCCAATTTCAGGCTACTTTTCCCTGGACTCTGGGTCTCCCCGGAAAATTTTTCCTTGGACCTTTCCCCCGGGTTTTTCCCAGAATAACCCCCCCTGGGGATCCCCTGGAGAAGCCCCAAACTCTCTCCTCGGTCAGTGGAGAGTTTCTCAAGGATCCAATTCGGTTCCGAACTGAGCCCCTGGCCCTCCCAAGGGTGGGGGTGTTGCAAAAGGGGAGAATTTTGGGTTCTACTACTACCCCGTTCCTCCTCGCCCAAATTCTCCTGGGTCCCCCGGGGCTCAACGCCACGCCCCCCGTGCCCGTTTTGGGCAGTGGGCGAAGCCCTAAATTTGGGGGGGACGGAGTGTCAGTCTCGTTTTTTTTTTTTGGGGCCCCCTTCCCCGGGTTTTTCCGCTTCTTGGGGGTCGTCTAACCCCTTCTGACGGCCTTCCTCCCCATCCCAACCCTTTGCAGACGCCCTTCTCCGAGAAGCAAGCTGAGACTTGCCGCCCCATCGCCCTCCCGGACTGTCCTGTTATATTCGCCCGGGGACTCTCCTCCACGGGGCAGGGTGTCCCCCCTGTCGGTACCTGAGACCTTGGCATGTCTCCCATACCCAAGGGAGAATCCCCAAAGAGGGGGTTTTTATCCGAAAAGTCCCCTCCCCAGCGGGGGCCCGGGTTTCTTTTTCGGGGTAAAAGGACGGAAAGTCTGCGTCCTTGCATAGACTTTTCGTGGCCTCAACAAGTTTTACGGTAAAAAAACCGTTTCCCCCCTGCCCTTGAACAGGAACTCTTTGCCCGGTCTACGAGGTGTCCAAAGATTTTTAAATTTTAAACTGGACCTCGAGGGGTTTATAATCCAAAAGGGATACGGTGGGGGCGACAAAATGGAAGCCCCGCTTTCAAAAACCCGCGACGGGCATTCCCGAGTACCTGGTCATCCCCTTGGGGCTCGCAATCCCCCGGGCCCGTTTTAAAAAATTTCTTAAATTGAAAATTTTCCCGGGCCCTATTTTTCAAAAATCGGGGTTTTGTTTTATCTTGACAAAATTTCTGGTTTTCCCCCGACCTTGAATCCATAAAAGGTTCCCCGTGCCCCAGGTCCCCCGCCCTTTCAAAAGGGCCCCCCCGCCAATATCCCAAACTTGAGAAGTCCCCAGTTTCCCATCACCCAGACCCCTTCCCAAATTCCTCGGCTAAATCATTTCGGGAAAAGGGGTCTCCCAGGGGGGACCCCGCAAAGTTGTCGGGCCTTTCCCTAGTGGCCGCGCCCCGGGTGGTTCCGCCCCATACAAAGATTCCGGGGGTTCGCCAACTATTACAGGAATTTTTAAAACCACTTTTTTTCCTCGTGGTGTCTCCCATAGGGGCCCTTTAAAACCAAAGAAGAAACAAAAATTTCCAAAGCTCTGGCCACCAGGGGCCAAAAAGGAACCCTTTATCAAAGTTAAAATGGGCCTTCGCCTCTGCCCCAGTGTTTCTCTCGGCCTGAACTGAAAAAACCATTTTTTCTCGGGGGTCGACCCCTCCTCGGGGGGGCCCCCGGGCCATATTCCCAAAAAGGGGCCCAAAAGGGCCCAAAACCCTCATTGCGGGTTCTTTTCGAAAATTTTTTCCTCGGCTAAAAGGGAAAAACTACCTATCGGCAAAGGGGGAATTGCGGGCCACCCAAGTGGCTCTGGAGGAGGGGCGGTACCCTCTTGGGGGGGGGGTTTCGTACCCTTTCCCACATCTATACCGCCCATAAAAACCGCCTGTATCTCCAGACTCCCAAAAAACCGTTTAAAAATTTCCACGCCAGGCTCGTTTTTCTTTCTTCTTTTTCCCGGTTTAATTTTCTCTTTAAAATTTTCCCCCGGCGGAGCGAAATTTAAAGGCCGACGCCCCCCTCCCGTGCTTCGGATTTTTTACTGGGGACAAAGTCCCCCTCCCGGCAAAATTACCCCCCAAAACGGCTAAATCTCCCCGCCCCAGTAGATCTGCAACACATTCCTCCCGGCAAAAATACGTCCCCCGGGGGCTTTTCGGAAGGGGGATTTTGTCAGGGGGTTTTGTCCCTTTAGGGCCGGGGCACCCAGGAGTACAGAGGTCCTGCCTCTCACCCTTCCGTTTCTACTGGGGGCCAAACCCTACCCCAGGATGTTTCGTGATTCGTGGGGGCCCTGCGCTTCCTGTGCCCGGAACAAGTCTCCTCGCCCCAAACCCGGGCAGGTTTTGCTCCTCCTCTACCTATACCCACCTGCCCTTTGGCCCCTTTGGGGCCATGGATTTTATCACGGATCTCCCCCCTTTCCGTGGCAAACCGTGTTTTGGGGGGTCACTGACCGATTTTCAAAGATGTCCCACTTTATCCCCCTGCCCCGGGGGTACCCTCAGCTCCTCGCCTTGCCTTTTAATTTTTTTTTGCATATTTTTCGGCTGCATGGGTTCCCCCAGCACAAAAGTGTGGACCGTGGGCTTTTAAATTTTTTTCCAGATTTTTGGGGCTCCCCTGTAACCAACCCACAAAATGAAAATGGGGCTTTTTCCCTTCCCGGCCCCACCACCCCCCCGTCCAATGGGGGAGGGAGAGGGAGTAAACCAGACCCTTTGGGTTGGTTTCCTGCGCCCACTTTGTCTCCCCCGCCAGGATGATTGGTCCAGCTTGTTTTCCCTGGGCCGAGTTTTCGTATAAAATCGTTTTGGGCTCGGAAACTGCTGGAAACTGCTTCCCCTTTTTTTATTGTCTACGGGGCGGGCATCCCCGCCCGCCCCTTTCCCCTTTTTGCGCCCCCGGGGTCCCTCTGTTTGGGAAAACTTTGGGCCCGGACCCACAGCCCATCTGGAAAAAAGAAATCGCCATTCGCTACTCCAGGGCCCTCACCCCCCACCAAGGCTCAAGCCGAAAAAAAAGCGGGAAAAAATCTGCCAAACCCTTTTTCCCCCGGGGGAAAAAGGTGTGGGGTTGTCGGCCCAAAATATATACTTTCCCAAGGGTTCCCCCCTTTTAAGCTGGGGGCCCCCGGGTTCCCCGGGTCCATTTTGAGGTGCTTTAAGCGAAATTTAACCCGTACATACAAGGGTCCGCCTTCCCCCCCCTATGAGGGCCCCAACTCCTTCCATGTCTCCCTTCTAAAAAACCCTTTGTCCCCTTTAAACGCTTCTCTTTGGGTACTTGCTCCCCCCACTCCTGAGGCCGACACCACCGAGCTTTACTGTAAAGGAGAAATTTTAGATATTTAAGCGGTTTAGAGGGAAGCGATTTTTTCTCATTGACTGGAGGGGGTTTGGGCCCCAAGAGAGGTTTCCCGGGGGCCCGAAAAACAATATTCTGGATGGGAAATAATTCAGAGGTTTCCCCCCGGACCAGAAGGAAAGGGGGAGGCCCAAGGGGGGGGGACTGTCACGGGTGGGGGGGCCCCGACCCCCGTCCCGGGGGCGCGGGCCCCCACCCGCGGGGCTCCGCACTAGGGGGCACCCGCCCCCCGCATGTCGGGCCGGGGGGGGCGCGCCACCCCGGGCCCGGCCCCCCTCTCTCCACTTTTCCCCGGGCCCCCGGCTTCCTGTTGCAGTCTCAGGGGTCCGGCGCGCCCCCCCCCGACTTTTAAGGGGGCGCGCGCCCGGCACTGCGAGATTTTAAAGGGGCCCTTTTACCGGTAATTGGGTATTGCCGGGCCCCCCCCTGCCCTTATTTAAGTCCCGCCCCCTTTCCGGGGGCTTGCCGGATCTTTAGTGCCATTGTTGCCAAATGAGAAAGTGTTACAAGCCTTGTTCTGACTTACCGT
>JAODAL010024799.1:0-27500 GCA_025379985.1 Phyllomedusa bahiana | reverse complement strand
GTCAATAAAGCTATACCTCAAGCTATGTTGTTTCCTATTACACCTGGTACTGATCAAGCTTGTAATATTAACCTCATCTACTTTTTTGCTGCCTTCCCCAAACTACACCATTCTAATATTTATGAAAGAACTCAACCAGACATGACCTATGCTCTGTCTGACGATGATTCTTGCCTTCCATCTTATTACTATGTTCTGGTGTCTTCTACCACTCTATCTGCCAATCATTGTTAACAGAGCCTAATCCAGAAGTTTCTCAGAGGATTTCCTGTGAAAAAGTCTACACCACGTTGTGCGGCATATGTGGGAAGAACACACAAAACCTTAATCTAGTCCTAGTTTAGCCAGTGTTAAAGGGGTTGTCTCACTACGTTGATTCATCTTACTTCAATCCTGTTTTCTTGGTTTCACTTTGAATTCAGGGGCGTGTTTACTGGCTTCCACTAGGCTGCAGTAGAAGCCAGGTCTGTAACTATAGCAACCAGTGCTGGCAGTCTATCAGGAGACATAAAACAGGTCTGTAGCTATAGTGACCTGAGGAGCTGATGCAGCCAATACAAGAGGGGATATCTAGGAATAGGTAGGACACTGTTAATGGACACATATTGCAAAGTAACTTGTCTTTGCAAGATCTTTAACATAAAAAGCAATTCTTGTAGTGAGATAACCCCTTTAAATCCAATAATGACCTAAAGGGTCCACCAGAGGCTTAACTTCAAGCTCTTGGGCCTTAGTGCAAAAAGTTAAATGGGCCCCCCGAGCTACCATGTGCCACTTACAATTGCTGATATCTCCTTATGTGGCAGGAGGGCTTTTAGGCCCCTCAGGCTGCAGGGCCCAATGGCGACTGCTACCTCTGCACCCTTTATAGCTACGTCCCTGGGGTACACTTCTCCAGTTCGCTCAGGCCGTGGACCCCACTGATGGCTTATACAGGATAACTACAAGTTAGCTTTAAAACTTGCACAGAACCCCACCTAATAGAATCAGATTTTTTTTCCAAGACCTCCAGAACAGCTTTCTTATTGCTTTAGTGATATCAGGGCACTTCTACCATACGCTAGTTTGCCATTCAGTTTTGAACTCACGGATCATTAATAAAGCCCTGGTAGGCACATTTTGTGTAGGTCTAGTAAACCGTAATAAAGATGAATTAGATGACCTTGAACTTTCTTCTTTTCTGGCAAACTATTTTAATTTACACATTGGATCAGCATCAAATTCTGTGACATCTATGGGACTCTATTAGAGCCTGGTGGATGTCTAGGTTGCAGCACCCACACTCTTTTTATTTTCTTTTTATTTGATTTTCAAAATAGAAAAACTTACATGTCCACAATTTATTAAGTTGAGCATAGTATTACACAGGCAATGAAGATAAAACAGAAAGAGAACAAGAATCATTACCAAAACAGATCATGCTAATACAACGATGAGTGCCAATACCTAGTATGTTCCCCTTTTGAACCAGAGTACATCCATAATATGAACGACCATTCAGGCCTCATACAATGCTGTATCCTGCTGTTTTGTTTATAGTATCCATGCTCTGTATCCTTGCTTCTTAATTGGATTTTCAGTTTTCCAAGGGTGACTCTCGGACTGTGCCACTTGGCAAAATCAAAAGGACTTAAAGGGGTTGTCTTAACACGCTTTTTACAGAGTCCAAACAGCTTTTATTCATACATCCTTTCCCTTCCTGTCTTCCTGTTCAAGCTATGGGTGATTAGCATATCAGCTCCCTCCATATTCAAAGGTCTGCTGGGTACTCTGACATGAGAGCAGAGATGTTTATCTAAAGTCCAGAAAAGCTTCAGAGCTAAAGTAAACAAAAGAATTAGTCTCCTTTGTTAGATCAGATAAGACTCAAGGTCTCAGGCTGCTGACAGTTCTGTGTTCTTGACATCATCCACGCTATCAGATAAGACATACAGCAGGGGAGAGCAAGGCAAAGCAGGTTGGTAACTTAGAGAAACCTGAGTGCACTCAGAGCTGATAATCACTTTTATCTCTTTAACAAAGAAAAATAAACAAAGCAATATATTTAGAAAATGTCTTCATTTACTGTTACCACCATGTTGAAAGCTAATCTTTGTGATGGGACAACCCCTTTAAGCAGAGATATTCCATTTTGTAAAAAAAAAAAAGGATTTCCTGTTTTTTTTTTGTTACATAATCTATACCCAATAGGTATTTACACTTGGATATTACCAGTTGGATATCAGGAATATCAGAGTTATTGCAAATATTATATGTATTGCTTTTATTTTTAAAATGGCCAGCCTCTGGCAGTTGTAATTAATGGAAAAAGATGGTCTATTATGTCTGGGGTAATATTACCTCCCCAGTTAGTGTGTATACTATGTATTGAGTAATATATTGTCAGAATCATCCAATATATTTCCAAACCCCAAGCCAAAGACTTGCAATGTGGGACTGCACTCCATAATTCAGTCAGGACAGAAAATTTAAATTATTTTGGGTAGAATGCATCAGCTTAAAACAGTGTCAGACTGCAGTCCCTAGGGCCCACAGGTGGAATTGACTGTAGGGGCCCACCAATTCAGTTTTTATGGGCCCATCCGGTGGAGTTTATTTTTGTGGCCCACCCTACATCTACCGTAAATGACTGTAGATGCCTCCTACAGCATGCTTCATGATTTTTGCCTCTCTTTCTATGCTTTGTTGCCTCTTCTGAGAATGTATATGGAGTTAAAAAACAAATTTAGGTCTACCATGCCCAGGGGCCCACCGGGGATTTCCCTATTCCCCTGTGGGCCAGTCCGAGCCTGGCTTAAAATATGTCGCTGACTCATAATACATCTCCCAATCTTATCTTACCCATCCAAAATGATTCTTACAAAGACTGGGTGATTTGTCTATTTTCATAAGATTAATAGAGAGTTAACAAACGAGCACTACATCAAACTGTGATTCATCAGGTATCAGAATTGCATTCTTTTTATTTGTTTAGGGAGCATTCTTGTGTATTAGTTATACATAACTGTACTCTCATGATGCACTAAGGGCGACATTCGCTCTATTTTTAAACAGGCGTACTCCAATATCAGGCACTTTGTAATGCGCCTGAGATAGGGGGCGTGCTGGAGGCGTGTCACACTAAAACCGTACGAAGCTACACATTTATAGCTTCAGTACCGCAAATCCAGGCGCATTACTGCTGGAACAGGTAAACCACTTTAAAAGTGTTTAACCTGAGCCTGAAGTGCCGCTTTGCAGCTAGAATGCGCTAAATCTATGACCCGCAGTTGAACAGGTTCATACATTCAGGCGCCTTCTACGCTACTAATGCGCACAAAATAAATGGCACCTGGGCACCAAAAATCATGCATGTCGCCCTAAAAGTCCACAACTAATACAACATTTAAACAAATTTACATATTTAATCAAGCAGAATAAAATGTACACAAAGTTGATTGGCTGCATTAGTCATGTGACATTTCCCGACATCACCTTTCGGTAGTGAAAGGCTTAGAACGGTGATTTCAGGCAATGTTCTCTTTGGCAGCAGTGATGTTTCTACTGTCTGCATCAAGTGGCTAACAAAAGACTCAGGGAGATGGCGAACAACTTCAGCACTAGAACAGAGGTGAGTGTCAGTTTTTTTATTTTAGTACTGTCACACCAGTGTAAATCTATTTTAAAAAATCACATAGACAACCCCTTTACACAAAAAAAAAACTGGCTGCACGTTTGTTTCTCCTTCTGTCATCTGTTACTGATTTTAAGAAAAAGATGAATAATGAATCCAAACAAACCTTTCTGTTGGCTTTCATTTCAGAACAAAAGCACAATTGGTTGTACAATGAAAACGCGCCTGTTCATCTACACTTATATTTTATCTCTAAGCAATAACTAGCTTTTAACTTTTAGTTTTAAGTTAAGAATCTCCAAGTATATAAATCTTGGGTAGAAATGTGGGTAGTTAAATGTAAAACAAAAAACAGCGTAAGATAACAAATTCATTTATATTAATTGATACATTTCACAGTTTGTCCAAAAATAAGAGGCACGGTAATGCAAAACCCACGATTAACAAGATGGAATCCGAAAAGCCCAATTTTACACTATCAGTATAAGTACTAACTGTTGTGATGAAGCAATGGCAATGTTTGTTTTTTTTGTGTGATATTTTCCACCTTTAGTATACGCTAAAACACAGGCAGGTCATACTGACCTGTTATGTTGGAAGAAATAATATTTGGAGTGTAATTCTGTCTGACAGCGGGTTTCAATTTAGTGCTTTGCCAAAAAAAAAAAAACTTTTTTCGATATCTATGTACCTCTCAGACACAAAATGTACTGTTCGCAATTAGGACACACAACTGGTTTGTTATAATTGTTGATAACAACACAAATAGTGGCGTAAAGTTCACCATTATTATCAGGAAGAACATGTTCAAAAAATTAACTGAAGACCTTTTCTTTTAGTTTTGGGATAAATGTATCCGTGACCCAGCTTTGAACCGTATGGGTTTTAATTCTCTGTGATGGGACATTTTGTTGTTGTTTTTTTTTTAAAATAATTTCCATAAGCAAATCTGTATGTGCATTGGATAATGGTATCCACAAGGGTAGCAAAATAATGTAAGGGATGTTTCTAAAAAATTAATGCTGCTTCCACAGGCCTTTTGATTCTATACAAAATCATAATGAATTTTTCTCTTGGACTTCATAAGAAACCAACAGAGAAAAACTAGTGGCATACTTGTGGCATACTCAGACTTTAACCCCAAGTAGCATTACCTTTAGGGAAGAAAATCTCCCCACATAGAGCACCTGATAAAGCCTATATGGCAGCGCATGAGGATTCTGTTCTATGTTGCTGTACGTCCTCCCTGCCCTGACCTATGGGATTGGAATCCATGCAGAAGAGTCTGCTGCATGCATCAAGTCTTATATACTGTATATGACAACTATAACTGGAGTCATCATTATGAGCAACACCACTCTTTATTTAGACTAGTTTACACAAATTACTACTGTACTTTCTGATTGCCCCATTAATGCATGTTAAGTTGCACTAAAATTAGGATTAATAGAAAATTTACCACATCAAGGCTATTAGATAAGGAAAGTGTGGAGAAATACAGATTAAGCAAAATTACCTCAATTTAGGCAGATAAATCCCCAATTGAGTTCTGTCATGATGCTATAGATAAGCACATTGTAGCAGAAACGTATTGCAAGTGACTATATTTTTTATTATTATTATTATTATTATTATTAACTTCAGACCATTACTGTTTTTGCAAAACGATTTTACATAAAGGTTTACTGGTATAACGCATTTAATGAAAAAACGCATTTTGACAAACCAAGATATACAATACAGGGTGGCGGAACTAATATTTTGAACCCTAATCACAAAGTCAGTATGATTACAACAAAAGAAGCTAAGCTGGATTTGGGTAATAAAGTAGAAGAGTTTGTAACTGTTGTATACAGTCTATAGTATATTGTGTGTTTATGCAGTAAAATCAATGCTTGCCTATTATTATTATTATTATTATTTATTTGAGAGCGCCATTGATTCCAGGGCGCTGTACATTCAAGGGGAATTACATATATAACAAGTGTTGAAGAAATACAACGGTGACGAAAAATGACTAGTAACTGATACAGAGAGGAAAGAGGGCCCTGCCCGTGAAGGCTTACAATCTAGAAGGGAGGAGGGGAGAGACAGAAGGTGTGGGACAGACATGTTTGTGGGGCTGTGTGCTGGTGGTGGGGTTATTATAGGTTATAAGCTATCCTGAAGAGATGGGTTTTCAGGTTGCTTTTAAAACTGGTGAAAGTTGGGGAGAGTCTGATGTTTTGGGTTAAGCAGTTCCAGAGAATGGGTGAAGCACGGAAGAAGTCTTGGAGACGGTTGTGTGAGGAGCTGATGAGAGGGGAGCAGAGAAGAAGGTCCTGTGAGGAGCGGAGATTCCGTGAGGGGAGGTATCCTCACGGTATCTGTATCTGTAGTAAGAGACAATGTAACTGGGTGCCTCTGGATCTATCTATCTATCTATCTATCTATCTAATCTATCTATCTATCTATCTATCTATAAGTTACGATACATAATTACAGTATAAGAAGTTTTCTTGAGTAAAAAAGTATCACATGAATCCTGACAAGGCAAAAGTCGAAATACCTACAAGTCCTTTTGCCACAGGCAAATTGTTTTGTTCAGCTGTTCACTGTCGTCTGGAAACTTATACAAAATGAAAGCTAGAGGATAAATTAGATTATAGAACTGTGCTACAAGCCTTAATGGCCCACCATAAGGAGAAGATGTTCACACAATTACTATTTCACAACCCAAGACAACTTTTTAACACCTTCAATGCTCTCCTCCGTCCCCCAGCACCTGCTCCCCATCTCTCCTGGCAGCAGATGTTTTCTCCACTCACTTCCTAAATGAGATTAATCTGAGATCAATCTCATCAGATAAAGCTTCACCCCGCAGTCCCCTCCACCTACCTCAATTCCTGCAGTGCCCCCACAGCCCACCTCTACACCTGCTCATCACTACTCCCCCCAACTTGCTTCTCTCCTGTCATTCATGACAAGCTCTCCTCTCTACTGTCCAAATCCAACGTCACCACCTGTAGTCTTGACCCACTGACATCCCACCTCATCCCTGAGCTTAGTGCTGTTATAGAGAGGTAACAATAGCGTAGGACCCACCTGTTCTGAGGTCTTGTTGAAATTCGGAGGTGGGCTTAAACAGTTTTGGCCAAAAGTGTGAACTAAGAACCTCCAATTTTTCCATCTATCCTAGTTAGCAGTAATGCTTTCTCAAAATTCCTATGTCCCTTTTGATAGTTTCTTTAGTCCATAGTGTGCCACTGTTTTTTAAATTGTATGCGTATATGTATTGCTGCCACACCAGTGTGCATTTGTGCTTTTTTTAAACAAAGTTTTTTGATGTGCAAAACCAAATGCTGTTTTGGACTTTATGTAAGGGAGGAGTGGCGGACTCCATTTTGGTTTTTGCACCCCACCCACTTCCTCAGGTTTTAAATCAGTGCAGTGTACTTTAAAGCAGGTATCTTCGCTCCCTGAAGTGTGCTGTTCTGAACAGGACCCAATAGAGAGGTAACAATAGCATAGGACCCACCTGTTCTGAGGTCTTGTTGAAGTTCGGAGGTGTGCTTAAACAGTTTTAACCAAAAGTGTGAACTAAGAACCTCAAATGTTTCAATGTATCTTAGTTAGCAGTAATGCTTTTTCCAAAATTCCTATGTCCCTTTTGATAGTTTCTTTAGTCCATAGTGTGCCACTGTTTTTGAATTTGTATGTGTATATGTATTGCTGCCACACCAGTGTGCATTTGTGCTTTTTTTAAACAAAGTTTTTTGATGTTGTTTTGGACTTAATGCTGTTATCATCCCACCCCTCACCCATCTCTTCAACCTATCATTAATCTCTGACATCATCCCGTTGTCCTTTAAACGTGCTATCATAACCCCCATCCGTAAGAAACCCTCTCATGAGACCCACTTCTCTGTCCAACTATCACCCCATCTCACTGCTTCCATTCGCCTCTAAACTCCTTGAGCAACATGTCCATCTTCAACTGTCCTCCCAACTCTCTCCTTGACCCACTGCAATCTGGCTTCCGATCCCACCACTCTACTGAAACCGCCCTAACCAAAGTCACCAATGACCTTGTAACTGCCAAAACCTCACACCACTACTCTGTCCCTGTACTCTTAGACCTGTCCTCTTTCTTTGACACTGTTGACCATTCACTCCTGCTACAAGTCCTCTCCTCCCTTGGCATCACGGACTTGACCCTTTCCTGGATCTCCTAGTACCTCACTGATCGGACATTCAGTGTCTCTCACTCTCGCACCACCTCCTCGTCTCGCCCGCTCTCTATTGGTGTCCCCCAGTGGTCTGTCCTGGACCCACTACGCTTCTCTATCTACACCCTTGGTCTTGGTCAGCTCATAGGATCACACGGCTTTCAGTACCACCTGTATGCTGACGACACCCATCTCTACATCTCCGGCCCAAATGTTACCTCTCTACTCTCCCGGATCCCAGACTGTCTATAGTCCATATCCACCATCTTCTCCTCCCGCCCCCTAAAACTGAACGTGGAGAAAAAACGAATTTATCATCTTCCCACCATCCCAATCTATCCCTCCACCTGATCTCTCTATCACTGTTAACGGCTACACTCTCTCACCAGCTCCACAAGTTCGCTGCCTAGGGATAACCTTTGACTCCAATCTGCCCTTCAAACCGCACATGCAAGCCCTCACCTCTGCCTGCCGCCTCCCCTGAAAAATGTCTCCCGAATCCACCCATTCCTTAACTTTGAAAGCACAAAAATGCTTGTCCATGCCATTGTTATTTCCCGCCTAGACTTTTGCAACATTCTTCTCTGTGGTCTAACGTCTAGCACCCTCACTCCCCTCCAAACCATCCTTAACTCTGCTGCCCGCCTGATTCACCTCTCTCCTCGCGACCCCTCTGCCATTCCCCTCTGCCAATCCCTTCACTGGCTACTCATTGCTCAGTGCATCCAGTTCAAGTTAGTAGCCTTGACCTACAAGGCTCTCCATAACCTCTCCCTTCCATACATCTCTGCCTTAATCTCCAGATATCTCCCCTCACACAACCTCCGCTCCTCACAGGACCTTCTTCTCGGCTCTCCTCTTATCAGCCCCTCACATAACCATCTCCAAGACTTCTCCCGTGCTTCCCCCACACTCTGGAACTCACTGCCCCAACACACCACACTCTCACCAGCCTCAAAGGTAACCTGAAAACCTATCTCTTCAGGACTGCCTATAACAAACATTAACCGTGTTGCATTGCTCCACTCCACAAACATGTCTGCCCCTCACCTTCTGTCTCTTCCCTCCTTCCTTGTAGATTGTAAGCCCTTATGGGCAGGGCCCTCTGTCCCTCTGTACCTGTTGTTAGTTACTAATTGTCACTTTGTAATTGTTCGACCAATGTTATGTTATGTAACCACCTCGAATGTACAGCGCCCTGGAACCAAAAGCACTCTAAAATAAATAATAATAATAATTTCATGAATAACTATTAATATTTAAAAGTACTCACCACTCTGTTTGGCAAAACTTTAAGAAACGGACATATTCTAAACTTATGCACACAGGGTTGACAGCGGCCTTGCAGAATGTTTCAAACTTCAGACTCTCAATTCCTGGTCTGACTGTTGTTGGTTCTACAGGAGTGATTGACATATCAGCTCTGCTATTTCTAGCTGAACATGTTAGAGAATCATCAATGCTGCTGATAAGAAACAACATCCCGGCGACAGAAAACCTCAGAAACCTCCTGCACAGAAAATAAAAACTAGCTCTGAAAATAAGCAAATAAGAAAATAAAAAAATCAGAACAGCAATGTATTTGGTTATAGTTTTTATTTATCTTTGCCTACATGTTTAAAGTTAATGAATGTGATGAGAAAACCCATTTAAGCTGCCTGATAGACATTGGGCCACATTTATTAAAACTGTCTAACTGGAAGACGGTCTTCATTGCCTATAGCAACCAGAGTTCAGTTTTAAGTGTTCCAGAATAGTTAAAAAAATTAAAACTGAGCTCTGATTGGTTGCTATGGGCAACAAGGACAGCTTTAATGCATATGTCTCAGTACAGTATATGTGAAATTTTCAGGCTGCAACTGATCTATACTTAATGCATGACGCAAGGGGCCACCGGCTCTCATTAAGTAGAGCTCAGCTACATCATATAGCCTGAAATGTGTCACATGTCGTGTACTGGGTGACCTCAATAGAATTGAAAAAGATTTTTAAAAAAATTACAGTTTGAGTTCTTACATGTAAAGATAGCAGAGCATGGCATTTCTATCACCAAGAGTAATTGTGTGGGCAAGATTTCAGGTGTTAGGTAAAGGAGGAGACATCCCGGGCGAGGAGCCTTGTTTACATTCCTCAATCTCTCTCCTTTCCAGTTTTAAAATATTACAAATAGGAAAAGGAGACATTGTGATTACAAAGTTAGTTACTCAACTAAAATCCATCACTGCCAGGGAATGCTCTCACTATTACAGGCATATTTAGTTATTAAAAACAAAAACACATGTCTGGTTCTTTAACCCAGTGCCAAGACATTGTCCCATGAGCCATTTTGCTCCCTGCCCCAATCAAATGTATGCCCCTCTGGCATTAGTCTGCTAACACTTTGTGCTTTATTCCACCCAAGCTGTCTCATTGTTTAGCTACATACTTTAGACTGTGTCTTGCCTTTCAAGACTAACATTAATATACAATTTGTAAATACAGTGGCAAATGTCACCTGTTTAATGCCAAGCTTGAAGCTAGGAAGTGTAGACAATCCTAAATTCTGACTTGTTATAAAGTAACTGGTAAAAAGATTACCGATCCAACTGATGATATTGTTACCTGGCTATAGTAACCAACTACTTTGCTCATCAGGCTGTAGAGCCGTCTAAGCTTTACCTAAAATAGTTTATTTGTTATATTTTTTTTGTTGCTTTCTGTTACTCATGAATATGACATTTTGCTACACATCTGTTTCCTATTATGCTAGTAGGAATTGACTTCAGGTTTAAAATTTTCTTCTGGAACCAGGAAACCGTGCTAAGTATCTGACGTCATCTCTATGGCCAGTATCATTGTTTGCTAGTTTATTACTAAGTGTGTTTTGGCCAGGGTAGAAAGTATCTGTGAGGTGGAGCTCTAGTAATATTCTAGACATTTTGGAAACTATTGACTACCCCACCTCTCCAGCCTAGAATTTTACACTATTTTGCCGCATTATGAATATCATTTTATGTACGTAGACACCTATTAACGTTTACTACCTTATACTCATCCAGTATTTATAGACTTATATTTGTGTATTCATAGGCACACACAGTCCTTTAAATGGGTATTCCCATTTCATTGATTAGTTTTAAACATGTAGGCCAGAGGTCTTCAAACTGCGGCCCTCCAGCTGTTGGGAAACTGCAACTCCCATCATGCATTTATATAATCTATAACAGTGGGCATGATGGGAGTTTTAGTTTCCCAACAGCTGGAGGGCCGCAGTTTGAAGACCCCTGATGTAGGCAAAGGTAAGTAAAGACTATTACAAAACCCTGGGGCCATGGTGCAAAACTTCAGCTTGGGCTTCTCTGTCCCTGTACAATGGCTGTGGACCTCTACTTTTTAAAAACAGGTTCCCTGCTTGGTGTGACGGTTGTCTGTGGTGAAGCATGCCACAGAGAATTATGTCTACTTAAAGGGATTGCCCAATAGAAGAATATTCATTTAAAATAGACCAGACTGCTGTAAAAAAAGGAACAAGCTATACAGCCAAAGCATCTGCCCTCCCTCCATCATCATCACACCAAAACAAAAAAATATTTGTGGGGTAAACAGGGAAAAATGCAATTGTACCTTTGTTGTTTATGGCTTAGCTTTTGTTGGAGTTTACACTGAACAGTTTAAGTGACATGTTATCTGTATTCTGTGGGTCAGTAAGTATACAAGGTCCAAAAAATATCACCACATGTCACTACTATGTAGTGAATAATACCACCATACTATTACTGACCAAACCAGTATATCCAGACCAATATTAACAATAACAACAACATACAAAAGACAGATAATACACCACATACCAATACTACATATATACTAACTAATACCACCAAACTGTTACCCATCAAATCAATAAATCAAGACCATTAATGCTAATAACAACAATATACAAAAAACAAATGATACGCCATGACCAAATTATACCACCACATATTAATACCACCATGCTGTTACTGACCAAATCGAAATACCAAGATTAATAATACCAATAACAACAATATATAAGGACCAAATAATACCCCACACACCACTACCATATAGTGACTAATACCACATACTGGTACTGAGCAAACCATTATACCAAGATTAATAATACCAATAACAACAATATATAAGGACTTAATAATACTGCCACATCATGACCAGGTATCACCACCATAAAAAACTAAATAAAACCATCTTACTGTTACTAGATATAAACCATTACACTAAGACCACTGTTACCACAATACAGTTTCCATACAGATACCATATAGATACAAGTAGATAACAGTTGTACACAGGTTCTGCAGACATATAAGTGCAGTTACATTCAGGGGCTCTTCAGGTGACATCTTCTCTGATGAGTTGTTCACTTTCCCTTTTCTTTATCCATCTGGTCCAGACCATCATGACGTCTTCTCCTGGCCAAGACTCATCTTTGGAGAATTTACCACATCAACATCTTAGACTCCTCACTTTTTCAGCATCTCCTTACCAATTCCCACCTTTGTACAAACTAGCACCACCAAATGGTAATAATACCCCTCTTGGTACCCTACACAGTAACTGTACCCCAAACACTGAAAGTAAACTCACTCGATTGCAGGTCCAACATTTGTGCCACCAGTAAGTAGGTACACATCCAATATAGAACAATAGAGAAAGGGCTTGAAGCCAGTCAGTCCTAGATTCCACTGGGAATTGAATAAAAATATAGGCCTTAAAGGGAACCTGTCACATAGGTTATGCCCCCCTTGCTGAGGACAGCACAAGGTAGTCACAGACATGCTGTTTCCAGCGCTGTGTCCCTTATTCTGTAAGATGCTGAAGTTTCAGAGTATTTAATGCTCAAATCTGAAGTATTTAATGCTCAGCCAGAAAAGAGTCATGAAAAGAGTCCGTTTTTTTCATACCCTGTCCACCTGAGGCTAGCCACGCCAACCTCACAACTGATTAACCTATTCGTTTGAATAGGTAGAAACATGTGAATAACTATCAGTGGGTGGGACTAGCCTTTGGTGGCCGGAGCTAACACATACTCATGAATAAGATTTGAGCATTAAATGCTCTAAAACTCCAGCATCTTACAGAATAAGGGACACAGCGCTGGAAACAGCAGGTCTGGCACTAGCTTGTGCTGCCTTCAGCAAGGGAGGCATAACCTATGTGACAGGTTCTCTTTAAGAGTGGTGCATGTACCTGTTCGCCCAAGAAGCGCTTGTATAATGAGGTACAAAGGTAAATTGCGGACAGCACTCAACTTCAAACGGACAGGTGGTGTTAAAAACACGTCTGTTATTCAAGTATCAAATAAAAGCAACTCACATCGTGGCAACAAAAAAAAAGGGAGACAAACTGCTGACGCGTTTCGGGCAAGGGAGTGCCCTTAGTCATAGCAAGAGATTGTTTCATACAATGTTTCATACATGCTTATATAAGACAAACAATCAAACAAAATCATTAGCGTGTGTTTTAAAAAATTAAGCACTCACCTACATGTCGTGCGATCTATATCCCGATCCCTCTCACGCAAACCTGCATTCTGAAAGTCAAATACGTCACATCCGGAATGAAAATCTCAGGCTGTGACTACAAAGCAATAGTAAACTCTGCTTCCTATGCTTTGGATTTCACTTGTATGATACGCTCATCCACATTATGGATCTCATGATGATTATTTAACATATTTATTTCTATTATGGATATAGGGGGACATGTATGAAGATCGTTTTCAAGTTTTTTTCCGTGACAACTGCGCCTGATGTATGCCGACGACGAAGTGCGCTCATACATGCGTGGCAAACTTTGACGCCTCCGACAGACAGCCCACATTGAAATTGGTCTGCCTGTCGGAGCTTTAATGCGCCTCACTTTGCTGACCCGCATTCATACATGCGTCGGAGATTTCGAATGTGTTGCGTCCTGCCCCAGAATGCCCAAAGAACGCCAATTAATGTTATGCGCATACGAAATTGGCGAAGCATGCTCCTAACAGTGCATTCCTGCGCCCGACAGCGGAGCCGGCACGGTGAGGCGCAGTATACACCTGAAAACAAGCGAAAAGCCCAATCATACATGTTGCCCATAGTGTCTTGTCTTCTGGACCAATCGGCATGGTGCCTTGGAGCCCAGGCTTGCGTTCCACAGGATGGTATCCTAGATAAGTGCTGCCCGGCCTGAGATTTCCAGTCCAGATATGATGTATTTGACTTTCAGAATGCCGGTTTGCGTTCCAGGTACCAGGATACAGATCGCACGACATGTGGATGAGTGCTTAATGTTTAATGATTTAAAACACACATGTTAATGATTTTGTTTGATTGTTTGTCTTATATAAGCATGTATGAAACATTGTATGAAACAATGTATGAAACAATCCCTTGCTGTGACAAAAGGCACTCCTTTGCCCTAAACGCGTCAGCAGAGTTTGTCCCTCTTTTTTATTGCCACGATGTAAGATGTTTTTACTCGATGCTTCAAAAACAGACGTGCTTTTAATACCACCTGTCCGTTTGGAGTTGAGTGCCGTCCGCAATTTACCATTGTAACACATCCAATATAGTAGGCAGCCCCTCCAAATTAGGCAATCAAATAGGTAGATGCTTCTTTTAGGTAGGTTAGACCCTCCAAACTAGTAATTTTAGGCAGATTCTTCCTATGAAGTAGGTAAAGTCCACCTTCGGTATATAGATATGTAAGCCCTGCATTAGATATGCTCCCATTAGGTAGCTACTCAGGTAGGTATATTGGCCACCTCAGTAGGTAGATAAGTATATAGACTTTCCACAGTAGGTAGGTAAATAGGTACTCTCAGTAGGTAATGAAGTATATATTCACCCATTAGGTAGCCCCTCAGTAGGCATATATGTCCCGCTAATAGATAGGTAGGTATATAGGCCCCCAGTAAGTAGATAGGTAAATAGTCCCCTATTAGGTTATTAGGTAGCTATATAGGCCTTCTCAGTAAGTAAGCATATAGGATCCCCTCAATAGGTAGATTTATAGGGATCCTCCAATAGGTAGTAAGGTATATAGGTTCCCTTAGTAGGTTTTGAGTTATATAGTCCCTCATTAGGTAGCTACCTAATGAGGGACTATATAACTCAAAACCTCCCTCAATAGGTAGGTATTTAAAGGGGTTTTATCATTTCATTAAATGGTCTTCAGAATAAGGGGACAGTGAAAACAAGCAACTTTGCAATGGAGTCATTAGCAAAGCTGTCATGTATTCACAGTATTCCTTATCTTGTGTTTTTGTTTACACTGATATCCAGTGCTGGTCGGATCCCTCCGGATCCCTCCTCCTTGCATTTCACTAGCTGAGAGCTCATTTACATTCTGTACAGCCCCCCGGTCCGAATCACGGAGCTGTGTCTCTCACATCAGAGTAAGGGACCGTCACATTTTCACTTTATACAGCAGAAGAAACAGACTTACACTGAGGGGCTTACCCCATCCGGACAGAGCACAATTGGGGTCGATCCCTGCGTGACTCCGAGTGAGGTGCCTTAGCATTTTCTCTCTCCACACCCAGCAGAAACAGACTGCAACAGATTCTACAATGAGAAAAACATAACAGTTATTGTCCAGTGCCTAACTCTCCTGCATAGAAGTGAGATCTGTGCCGTTCATAGATGTGAGAGGAGAAGAGTTCAGTTGATCAGTCTAGATTGAATGCAGCCTGTGGTATGTATACAGCTCTTACAAAATAAGACTGCAGGAGAGACACAATGATATGTAGACTCAGAGAGGGGGGTGGTGGGGAGTCTCGGAGCCAGCATGCACAGTGAAAGGGGGGATGATGTCACCCAGCTGGGAGGGGAAGAAACGCCCCTGCATTTCCAGAGTTGAGAAGCTGAGAGCAGTGTGAATCAGCCAAACTAAGGAAGCGATACATCCCCTTTTAGATCTCTGGTAAATGGGTTGTTATATAGGGTACCACCGGTAGGTAGATATATACACTTTATTAGGTACACCGTACTAGTAACGGGTTGGACCCCCTTTTGCCTTCAGAACTGCCTCAATTCTTCGTGGCATAGATTCCACAAGGTGTTGCAACGTTGCTCATTGGTAACCAAGGGGCCCAAAGAGTGCCAAGAAAATATTCCCCACACCATGACACACCAACACCAGACTGAACCGTTGATACAAGGCAGGATGGATTCATGCTTTCATGTTGTTGACGCCAAATTCTGACCCTACCATCCAAATGTCGCAGCAGAACTCGAGACTCATCAGACCAGGCAACGTTTTTCCCATCTTCTACTGTCCAATTTCGATGAGCTTGGGCAAATTGGAGCCTCAGTTTCCTGTTCTTAGCTGAAAGGAGTGGCACCCGGTGTGGTCTTCTGCTGCTGTAGCCCATCTGCCTCAAAGTTCGCTGTACTGTGCGTTCAGAGATGCTCTTCTGCCTACCTTGGTTGTAACGGGGGGCTATTTGAGTCACTGTTGCCTGTCTATCAGCTCGAACCAGTCTGCCCATCTCCTTGACCTCTGGCATCAACAAGGCATTTCTCCGCCCACAGGACTGCCGCTCACTGGATGTTTTTTCTTTTTCGGACCATTCTCTGTAAACCCTAGAGATGGTTGTGCGTGAAAATCCAGGAGATCAGCAGTTTCCGAAATACTCAGACCAGCCCTTCTGGCACCAACAACCATGCCACGTTCAAAGGCACTCAAATCACCTTTCTTCCCCATACCGATGCTCGGTTTGAACTGCAGGAGATTGTCTTGACCATGTCTACATGCCTAAATGCACTGAGTTGCCGCCATGTGATTGGCTGATTAGAAATTAAGTGTTAACGAGCAGTTGGACAGGTGTACCTAATAAAGTGGCCGGTGAGTGTATATGGCCCACCAGTAGATAGGTATATAGGGTACCCAGTAGGTAGGTATATAGGGTCTCCCAGTAGGTAGCTACATTGGACCCACTAGTAGATAGTTATACAGGGGCCCTCCAGTAGGAAGGTAGGTATATAGGGCCCCCAGTAGATAGGTATATAAGGTCCCCCAGTAGATAGGTAGTTATACAGGTCCACTCCAGTAGATAGGTACAGTATCGGACTGGTTTGCCTAGGGCCCATAGGTGGAATTTACTCTAGTGGCCCACCAGTTGAGTTTTTATGGGCCCACCGGTGGAGTTTATTTTAGGGACCCACCCTACAGCTACTATAAATGACCGTAGATGCCTCCTATACTCTGCCTCTTGCTTTATGCCTCTCTTTCTCTGCCTCTTCTGAGGATGTATATGCAGTTAAAACATCTTTGCGTCTGCCACACTCAGGGGCCCACCGGGGGTTCCCCTATTCCCCTGTGGGCCAGTCCAAACCTGGATAGGTATATAGAACCAGGACCAAGCTCAGTGCAGAGGCTAGTATCTGAACTATGGTAAGGGTATGCCAGGAATTGACTGGAATCACACACAATTTTTGCAGACCATTCCTTGAATCCAATGTTGGTGCGTTACAGTCAGAAGGAAAATAAACATTTAGATTCAGTGACTCATAGGTGATGACTTCTCTAATTGGATTTGTTTCTCCATTTCTTCTGGCCATGACTAATCTGTTTACAGTTGGTCCCATTGTCTTTGGTTTCTCCCTTTTTTTGAGCAGATCTCTATGCTTACCTCTAAAACAAACTCCTTAAAGTGCCTTTACTGTGTCCCCTAAATATAATAGTGCAACACATGGTACCCCAAGAATATAACAGTGATACACTCGCTATGCCCACTGAATATAACAGTGTTACATATAACATTGCCACACACTGCACTTCCTTTAAATAACATTGCCACACCGTACACCATAAAAAATAACATATTGCCACATATAAAGTCCCTGAAATATATCAGTCAAACATCTCATTTGTCACCTTTGCCACATCGCCATCCAGTGGTGCATCCTATGCCTTGTCTCTTCCTGCCAGGCCTGCACTATATCATGATATTGTGCTGACTACACTATACAGAACATGCTCTACAGTGGGTCATTCATTTGAGGGATTTCTTGCATCAGTAAGGGTGATCCTACTTGTACCCTTTGGACAGGTATGCAGTTAAAGCTGGGGGAATGATCCATGTAGTGGTCCCACATTTCCATTTTTACAAGACAGCTTTTATGTTAACAACTGATTTGGAAAGACTGGAGAGAACTGGCTGAATCCCATACCTGCGTAGTGGGATTTAAGCAGTGCTTGATGGCTTAAAGTCTCTCTCTTAACACTTATTAAAGTAGAAGTGCAGTAAAAGTATAGTAAATGTCTGCAAACAGACAATAAAATAAACCAATAAAAGATTCTCAAATACGTTGTATTATTTCAGCTTGATAGTATATCATGATTTTGTATACTGAAAGTGGTCAGTAGTTAAGAGGCCCATAATGTTTATTACCCATACCACTCAGCGTTTTTTAATCTTTTTTTTTCTTAATGTCAACGGTGCCACATATGGGGAAACTGATGAACATAGAAACAAACATAAAGGGCAACATTTTGTTGGTGTATTTTGCACCATAAAAACTGTTGACGCCCTATTCTCAATATAAATGAACTGTAATATACCAAAACTAGGCGCATTACACGCCAGGCACAACACATTTGAATGCGCCTAGGTGCATCAAATTTGCTAGCAATGATACAATGCACCTGGATAGACGCATTAGTTTTACTATGCAAGGTATACCAGGCGCCATATTCGTACATTCAGGCGCACTTTACACTGATTTAATGCGCCCAAAAACTTCCGTGCCGTCACCACTATTCGGATATGTCGCCCAAAGTTTTTTAATGATTTGACATGATGAGACAACTCCATTTTATAAAGAAGCCAGTACAGCCTTCTGGGTTCCTTAACCCCTGGGAATCAGCTAATGCCGGGAGGAAGCCTAGTCTAGACTTTCCTTTTCCCTGCAGCAGCTACTGTTAGGAACATGTAGCATTCCTCTGCTCCTTCGTTCCAGTGCTGGGTCTCCCTGGTCTTCTGTTCACCTTCCGTTCTCTTCTGAAACGGACTTCACTGCTGCAGGCTGCAGAGGTCACATTTATTTGAACCGGACAGACCCTTTAAAGTGGTGGCCATTCATATGAATATCTGTCTATGGAATGCACAGATTGACGAGATCCATCAGATCAGGAGCCTCTTTTACAGAGAGGCAAACTTCCCTGCATAAACTTCATATGTCCTAATAGGGCACATTGACAGGGGTTCTAACCATGAGAGAACACCTTTGATTGTTGAACAATAATTAATTTTACTCTACCTTTTCAAAATCAGACACATGACACAGAAAGTGGAAATGGAAAAAAGACATAAATAATACTGAAAAATTGGACAGAAATTATATATCTACACAATGTGAAATAATACTGCTATACTAAAACACTAACACAGTGCATCATCCATACAGTTGAAATAATAAAATATCCATACAGAACTCATTTAGCATCTAAACAACACTTGCACATTCCGCAGCTGCGCATTGTTCTCTGATATTTAAGATGTATTACACAGCACCACCCATAACCCCTTAAACCGAACGCCTGAAAAATAGTTAATGTCAGAAATTTTTTTTAGTTTTTGCCTTCTTGCGTTTCAACAGTTGTAACTTTTTTATTGTTTCAATGACGCAGTTGTATGAGGCCTCGTTTTTTTCGACACGTGTTGTACTTTATGGGGGGATAGTTGAAGTTCACTTATAAATAATTGCAGAATTTTTTAAAAAATCTTTTTTTTTTCAATGTATATTTTGTTTTATTAAATTTTTTTTTACACCATTCACATTTCACACTTAATAACTTGTTAGATTAATTCTACAGTTTATTACGGTCATGTGGATAACTAATATGTGTAGGTGTTTTTTGTCTGTGTAATGTATGCACAATTATTTTTTATTAAATATTTATTTTTATTTTATTTTTTTATTTTTTTTAAACTTTTTATGTTTTTTACTTTTTTTCAAAATTCCCATGAAGGGATAACTGCTACTTTTTTTTTTACACTAAGTAATGTATTAGCATATCCATATATGCTAATACATTATAATCTGTGTCAGTTAGACACAAGCAGCAGTCAGGGCAGCACACAGTCTGCTCTGATCACTGGCTTGTTACACAAACAGCCCTGGGGCTTCTCTCGGTCCCCAGGGCTGACTGTGCAGCTGTTCCACAGGCTCTGTCGGGTCTCCGTCACTGCAGACGAACAACCTGAAATGCCCAACGTCAAAATATGGTGGGCGGTCGTTAAGGAGTTAAAAGACCCAAACATGGAAAGGTGACATAGATGTTATTGTCAGTAAATTTCTGTCTATAATGGCTAATTCTCACCACCATACAATGATAACATTACTATTAAATACAAAGTCTTACAGGTGGCATCTCTGGTTATAATTTATTGTATCCAGCTCAGACATGCATCTTCCAGCTACAAGTCATCTATGAAGTTTTTCTGCCCAGACATCTTTAACTTCTCCAGTACGCCAAATGATGCACAACATAGTGCCCTAGACTGTAGTAGTGCCCACAGAGTGTCTCAATGAAAAAGTAGTATACATAGTGTAAGGCAGCAACTGGGAAGGTCTGTGATGGTATATATATCTCAGCCAGGGTCACTGCATGTACCTGGAGAACCGCAGATGCATGTCACTAAGGTAAGGAGCCTTGATAAAATAAAAAGCCATTGGATAGGTGTCAACTGCATCATGCAGTTGACACATGTTTAATGTTAGCATAACTGTTCCAGTTTTATTGGGAGTAGACAACGTGTTGGGTGGGTGCCTACTCCCCATGTTCCACAACAGGAACATATTATCTAATTTAAGCCTCTCTAAAACAAATAAAGAAATAGTCACCTTACCCAAGTCCAGGGGCAGGACTGCCTGGTTCTAGCAGAGCGAAGCGCCGCCTTGATCATGGAGAGAGGTACGTTTTTTTTTTCTTTAATACTAATGGACACTATAGCTAACCTTAAGCCTGTCTACCTATATGGGGCCCCCTATAACCTACCTCTAAGCCTGCCTACCTGTATGGGGACCCCTATAACCTACCTTAAGCCTGCCTACCTATATGGGGCCCCCATAGCCTACCTTAAGCCTGCCTACCTATATGTAGCTCCTATAACCTACCTTAAGCCTGCCTACCTATATGGGGCCCCCATAGCCTACCTTAAGCCTGCCTGCTTATATGGGCCCCCCTATAACTTACCTTAACCCTGCCTAACTACTGTATATGAAGCCCCCTATAACCTACCTTAAACCTGGCTACCTATATGGGACCTCCCTATAACTTGTCTTAAGCCTGCCTATCTGTATGGGACCACCTATAACATACCTAAAGCCTGCCTGCCTATGTGGCAGCCTATATACCTATATACCTATAGCCTATATACCTACCTAGCTACCTATGTGGGCCCCACCTATATCCTATCTACCTACTTATCTGCCTATATGGCCCCAACTATAGTCTACCTACCTATGTAGGCTCCACCTATAATCTACCTACCTAGCTACCTGGGGCTCATCTACAACTTACCTGTGGCCCACCTACTGTCTACCTAGCTACCTGGGGATGCCTAATTAACTGGGGCCTAACTACTGCCTACCTAGGGCCAATCTACCTACCTACCTGTAGCCTTCCTAACTGAGACCTATCTACTCACCTGTGGCCTAACTACCGGCTACCTACTTACCTGGAGCCTACCAACCTACCTACCTAGCGCCTACTAACTTATCTAATGGGGGTCTACCTACCTGGTAATATGATTCTGAGGGGTACAGGCCATAGCTGTAACACAATCTCCAGAGGCTGAATCCTCTGTTCCTTCCCTCTAGGAGACTGGGCCTCTATCTGCAGGGACGAGTGGTGTCCGGGAGAAGTAATCATGGCGGTCTGGACTGGTTGCAGAACAAAAAGGAAAGTCATTGATTCACCAGAGAAACGTCACCTGTGAGTCACAATATGTAACGGCAGTATGATCACTTCTATCTCTGCAAAGCCTATGTACACTGATATCTATCACTAGATTGACACCTGTATAATGGTAATATCGGTCTTTGTATACTGATCTTTATTCAGTAATAGTAGAGGGGAATTATTCAGTCACCATGTGGTGGTAATTTGTGGTCGTGTTCTCATGGTATATTCAGATTCTTATGTAGTAGCATTATTGGTAATGTTGCTCTTGGTATAGTGGGATTTGTTTAGTAGCAGTATGATGCTGATATGTACAATGAGGTATTTGCTCTTTGTATTATCTAGTAACTGCATGACTAGTAACTGCATGACTTATTAAGAGGTCCTGGTAAATGTTCATGGTCGAGGAGAAGGAGTAGGCAGGAGGTTTTCCCAATTCAAAAGTTTGCTATCGGGCCCAGGCTTCTCTAGTTACGCCCCTGCCCAAGTCAAATCAAGTAACTCCGATAAAAGCCCTGCTCCGTTATTTGTTTTGCTCTCCTAACACTAAGGGAGTCATGACAGGTTATACCATTTTGGAGAAGTGACTTAAGCCACATAAGACCCATGGTACCCATTACCTCCACACCTTACATACTAGCTTTGACAGATATATTCCACTGACTCTCCAAATGCATGTCCTTTATCTTCCCTCGTAACCAACACGCAAGGGAAGAGAGTAAAACATCACAGACTACTGTGCTTGGTCTAATACTCTACAAGTAACAAGCTTATTCTATGACAAGACTTGCTTGGTTACCAGGTGCTAGGTGACAGTTACCAAAGTCTTAAAGGCAAAGTACACTTAACAATTACAGACACACAAAGGTGGCACAAAAACTTACATGTCACTGAACACAACATCATTTTCTTCTTAAGCAGTTCCTTACCAGGACTGTGGATTTTGGGAGGCTTTACCAAGAGTCAAGTTTTACACAGCGCAAAGGAGGTGCTTGTGACCACAAACTAGCAACACTTTCAGGATAGATAAGCCACTAAGACCTCCAACCTACTGATGTCCCCACTATGGACAAACCTAAGTCCATACTCTCTCAGGCCTCATCTGGTTCTCTAAGCACCACATGCGGCTTTTAAGATGACAAATGCTCTTCTATCTTAAACTAGTATGTGGTCTTCAAGTGCTTTGTGTAAATGGTTTAATCTTCAACTGTGAGTTCATATGGTGGCTTCATATTCGCAAAAAGTAAACCACAACATTTGTTTATGCAGTTGACCTGAAAATAGAGACTTCACCCTTCTAATGTTTAAACATTTGCCCCACTCACACTTATATTCTATAAGGGTGACCTGTATATTTCTGGCGAAGACCTTAAAATCTGCAGTTAAAAGGTTTTTTAATTCCCACAAGAATTTTAAAATGAAGTTGTTTGGAAAGCTGCTAATAACTAGAGGTCATGTGTGTTATTGGATTACTGAAATCTGTGGAGCCACAATGTCAACCAAAAACACAACTATGCCTTTAAGAACAATGCAAAAACGGTCTCAGAGGAATGTAGGGTATGAAGGCCAGAAGTTCCTCATAAGTGCACTTTATTGCGGCTATTTTACATCATCTAATAGTACACCTTATAACCTTAAAATTTACCACGAGTAAAGATCTTACCACAAATCATCCTACTATGGATATTAATGATCTGTCTGGTCTGACCCTCAGTCAAGTGTAACCATGCACTTTCAATTTTCCATTCCATTGCTAATCCCAGTGTAGATGCTGTGGTAATGTATCTTATCCTGTCCCATTTGTTGAGGTAAACAAAACATCCAAAGGCCAAAATAGATTTCAATCACCCAGAGAAAAACTGGGAAAGAAAGAGCAGGTTATATAGTCACTATATAGATAATAGTCTGATATTATTATTAAAATAATTATAGAAAAATTGCATAAATGCAGAGGATGAAAGACATTTATGAAAATAACAAAAATCCATGAACTCTGTATGTGTATTTAATAAATTAGGCTTCATGTATATTTGCCATTTTAAGGGGTATAATATAACATTGTTAGAACTGCTATTTATCCAAAATGTATTGATAGAAACCAGCACCTGTGTAAAAATCTTACATACTTTACTTCAGAAAGGGGAACATCTCTCCTTGAGGAGAGCACCGAACGAACGGCTTGTAGAGTTATGTATTGCCTTTTTGCCGTCTACTAAGCATCTGCATATCACAAGGCATTATGGGAAAGGAGCTGAGAAGCCCAAGCGCCCTCTGTTGGATGTAACAAATCCTCAATTCGCTTTTGACCCACTGGGTCTTGAGAAAGTAAAAAGAATTTTAGCCAAACCAGTATCTCTCATCTGCAGACAACGCTGTTTCGGGATTTTTGTCCCTCTTCAGTGCAGAGCAGAGTGATACTGGTTGGCTATGTGGGAGGCAATGAGTGGCTCAGAAAGGGGAACATCTCTCCTTGAGGAGAGCACCGAACGAACGGCTTGTAGAGTTATGTATTGCCTTTTTGCCGTCTACTAAGCATCTGCATATCACAAGGCATTATGGGAAAGGAGCTGAGAAGCCCAAGCGCCCTCTGTTGGATGTAACAAATCCTCAATTTGCTTTTGATCCACCGGGTCTTGAGAAAGCAAAATGGATTTTAGCCAAACAGTATCTCTCATCTGCAGACAATGCTGTTTTGGGAATTTTTGTCCCTCATCAGTGCAGAGCAGAGTGATACTGGCTGGCGGTGTGGGAGGCAATGAGTGGTTCAGAAAGGGGAACATCTCTCCTTGAGGAGAGCACTGAATGAATGGCGTGTAGAGTTATGTATTGCCTTTTTTTTTTTTTTTACAATCAAAGAAGCTTTATTGTCATAGTCATCAGAAATAACAAACATGTACATGGTAAAGGTCAATACAAAGGATATACAAGGTAAACAATTTCAGTCCAAGTAATAAAAATGGCTCTTCTGTAGTTCCGGAAGGAAGTAGGAAAGTCTGCCGAGTAAGCTGCAGCCTAAGCCAAACATCCTTTAGCAAAAGACTCAAATGAAAGAATGCGTCTTATGTATAGCCAGAAGCTATAGACAGTAAATATTGTTAGCATTCAAGTTATCCCTCTTACAACTAATATTGAAAGAAGCATATGTTGAAATACTAATAGAATTCTTTCCTCGATTGACGGGGCTTACCCCATGAATCTGAGTAGTGTTCAATAAATCTTTACCGAGTTTAAGCATACATTAAGACTACTGACAAAGTTATAACAATAGAAATGTAAGTTAGGAACTCATGTCAACATAACAGGAGAGGGGGAGGGAGAGGAAAAGGGGAGCCAGCCGACGTCGACCGTCAACCACCACCTTCCACCGCGCCGGGTCGGTCACAGGATGAGACGGTAACGATCTGACTGGGAAAAGTCAGCCAGTCGCCCCATATCTTGTAGTAATTCAATGAGTCCGCATTGGAATCGCATCGTATCTCCTCCCATCTGCAAATCTTGTGTATTTCCCTAAACCACTCAGTTATTGAGGGGCAGTTCGATGATCGCCAGAGTCGCGGGATAACTGCTTTGGCAGCGTTCAGCAAGATAATAATGAGACGGTTTTTGGGTGAACGATATGAGCCTCTCACACATAGGAATAGCAAGGTGACTGGGTCATTGTCCACTCTTTCACCTGTGATTAAGTGAACAATGTAGATTACCCTACACCAAAACGGTTGTAGTAATGCGCACTCCCACCAAATGTGTAACATGCTTCCCACCCCATTATTGCACCACTAACAGGTATTAGGGACTGTAGGATAGAGGGCGTGTAGAAGGGCTGGGACTGTACCAGCGGGACAGAATCTTAAAGTTGAGTTCTTGCAAACACTTCCCCCCATTTCTCATCCGATAAGGATCTCCGAAGGTCTTTTTCCCAAGCTGCCTGATAAGCAAACCTTTGGTGTTCGCTCTTATGAACCAGCAAGCTGTACGCCCTACAAAGAGCTTGTGGGGCGCGTGTCTTTTGCAGGCCCCCCCCCGCCCCAAACAACGAGAGGCCCTTTACACAGGGGCCAAAACGGGTGTCTTTTAGGGGGGCTTTTTTTTAAAAAAAAACCAAAAACCGCGGGTGGAAATTAATGTAGTTTAAAAAATTTTTTTTTCCGTGAAGAGGAAATTTTCCCCAGATCCTGGGTTGACCTAAGCGTGGTTCCCTAAAATACTTTCCAAGCTTTCAGGAAAAATTCCCTGTGGGCCTCCAACCCCCCAAACCCCCCCAAAATGTCTCAGGGTTTTTTCCTGGGCTTTGCCTGGGTTGCCCGAAATGGGGGTAGGGTTTCCCCAGTTTGGACAATTTACATTGGGGGAAGGGGTTAGGCCCTGGGTGGGGGGGGATAATTTTTTTCCCGGGGACAAAGGGGTTGGGGGTTTGGAGTAGTATTTTTCTTGGGTGAAAATTTGGAGGTAGCCTGGGAGGGGCGCAGTAGGATGCCCAATAAAGGGGCAGTTTCAATTTGTACCATTTTTAAAAATCTGGCATTGGGGAAAAACCCGGTCCAGAACCCCTTACAGAAAAAAAGTCCCAAGAATCCCCCTGAAAATCGGGGGGAGAGAAAACCCCCCCTTTCCCAAATCGCGGGTAGGGAGCTTTGGGCCCTGGCGACTTGGGGAAATTTTTTGCGCCCATCAAAGTTGAGACAAGCTTTTCGGGGGGAGTGAAAAAATTTTTTTCGGGATTTCAAATTTGGGAAAAACCGTTTGAAACGGGTAGAGGATCGTGGTGGGAGTGTTTCATTTTTAAGGATATTTATGCGACCAATCCATGGGGAAATTTTTTCCCTTTTCCCAAATGGTAAGGTCCCCCCGGGTTTAAAAAGGCAAACGGGGGGAAGAAAAAATTTTGAGAAAAAATATACGTTGAGGTTCGTTTGGAATGTGAACTCCAAAAGTTTTTTTATAAAAGAAGGGGCCCCGGGGGAAAAAGGCCTTTTGTTTTTTAAAAAGGGGGGGTTTGCAGACACCCAAAACAAGCAGTGGGGGAAAAGGGTTTTTTAAAGTGAGATTCTGAGCGAGGTGGAAACGAGTCTGGGGAGTGTTTTCTTTAAAGTGTGGAGCCTTGAGATTGGGGGGGGACTTTAGTTTTGGGGGATTTAGAGGGGCCCGAATTGAAAATTACTTTTTAAAATTTGGTATTTGTATATATTTTGGTAACTTTCCCCAAATGATTTCCCCATTTTTGGGACAATGCTGTCCAGTGAACAACCTTTTGCAATGTTTTGCCATCCTTGTAGCAACATTCGAGGGGGCTTTTTGCTGTGCAAGATGTGTGCACACTGCAATTTAAAAGGGCCCGTACCCTGGTTTCTAAATGAGAAGGGGGAAAACACTGAGATCCATTGCTAATTTGGGGAAGCACCCGGCTCCCCCAACTGGGGCAATCACTTGAAAGGTGTGGGGTTTTCCGGGGGGGGGGCAGCATGGAGGGGCGGGGAACATGAGGCAGCTTGATGGGAAAACGGGTTAAAAAAGAAGGGTAAGGGAAAAGGTGTAGGGGAGGCTATTTCTGATTGGGTACACCCCAAAAATTTGCAAGATTGGCGGTTGGGGGGGATGTGGGGCTCAAAAAATAGCATTCCCTGCACCCAGACACTACCCCTGTCTGCTCCGTAAGATGGGGAATGGGGTTTTGCAGGTCAGGCAAACCCAGGTGCTGTATTTGGGGGACTCCTTTATTAGGGGCACGGGAACAGGGCAATCTGCCACAAAGTTTCGTGATGTCGAAC